>JBAMJV010012907.1:0-10740 GCA_037951105.1 Echinarachnius parma
TTATACTACAGAATATTCTGAATAAACTGGTATTATAATTATTATACAAATCAGTATATTTCTTGTTAACACTGCGAAGTTCGATACCCCCCATCATATGTATGTGGAGTTAAACAAATACGCGTTTAGGGTATCTTTTTCTTCAAACTTGTTTCCCGGACTTGTCTGGAGTTTGCCGGGGATTTTGTGCGACTTCGAATGATTCCAGAGGATTCCAGATCTCGGGAACGTCCCTTGATCGCGCGATCATATCCCCCACCCCCCTCCACCATCATGCATTCCCAGGTCCCCGCTTAACTTTTAAAGTGCCAGGATTGTAATGCTCTATGGCATTTGTGTGCATTGTAACTCACAGAAATGCGAGCCTGGCACTCAAGGAGTTAAGCTCCGCATGTATCCAGGGCCCAGATATCAGCTGAATATAGCCTACTGATGGAATTCCTTGTACAAGTAGGCCTACTACAAATGAAACATCATAAGCAGAGTTGTGTTAATACATGTAGCATTTAATCATTTTTTTGACAAATACAAACTCTGAGATACAATCATAATATGAGACACATTTGAAGGGGAGTGTCTAGAATAATATTCCTTGTATCATTGTAACATCTACCCATTGTTCAGGTTTCTCAACAACATTTTGAACCATTTCAAGAACTCAGGATTTTGTGTATGTTTTAACCCTAAAAAGACGGGGGAGGGGGGGGGGGGCTGATTTAGCCCCCTCGATCCCCCCTCCTCTATTTTCGCGATTACTTCGCAACGCTTAAATATTTTACGGTGCCACTTCATGACTTTTTTCCTTAGAGTCTTGCGCATCTTTTGATACCAAATGTGTGCACACCGGGTCAACGATCCGGGTGTTATGTAACATTTTGCGATCGCGTGTCACTGAAAATTCAATTTTCTTTTTAATTCTTCCCGATAGATAACATACAGAGTTTTTAGATGCACCTTTTATGTTGCAGTTTTATATCCATCTTTTCACATGTAGTTATTATTCCCATTTGGCATGGGGAATACAACTTATTACATTCTCATTTGCATACAACAATACAATAAAGAATAAAACAAAGAAAAACACAAAAAAACAAAAAAAAACGGTAAAACTAAATCAATTTTCATGATTATCCTGTTGTTTTATCAGAGATTGTGTAAATTTATACAATCTTAGCATGTATATTGTACCAGGAACACAGTTTTGTTTCATAAGAATCACCATAAAGGAAAACAAAAACACAATTTTGCATTATTAATTAGCTCTAATTAGCATATTCTAATTAAAACAAAATTAACTATGCAATATTGTAGATCTCATGGACGTCTATCACCATGCCAAATTTGGAGTCGATCGGAGTTTTGGTTGCCGAGATCTTAGGGGGGGGGGGGGGGGGGGGGGGGCCTTTTGAATTAGCCCCCCCCCCCCCCCCCCCCCCCCCCCCAGTTGTTCAAAGGTTCAAAATAGCCCAGTCTTTTTAGGGTTAATGATGTTCATATTTTGTGTAAATAAATTATTCCAAATACTTACAAATTCAACTTATATAAACAAAAAACAACAAAAAACAAGAGATAATTCAAAATAGAGGCCTTTTGAATATCTTCAACTGAGGCAAAGTTTCAACTTAGTGTGAGGTTGACTGTAGTTCTTATTGACAAGTACATGTACATTACAGGTTTATTTAAGGTAGACCTTGTTTAGGGTTAAATGTTTAAGGTGGTTAAACATTTCCATTATTTTTTTGGAGGTTTAATTGAGAGCAATTGACGTAGACCTTGTTTAGGGGTATGTTTTAGGGGTTATACTTGTTTAGGGGGCCAAATTGTCAAAAAAAAACACGCGAAAATACTTGAATAGGGTATAAATTTGACCAATGGATAAAACTTGTTTAGGGTGGGTTTGAAAAACCTGTGGTCGCGCGTGTGTACAGCAATATAGTTGAGTGGCCCCCCGGGGGCCGATCAATCGCCGTTCATCAAAAACGGCTGCTCTTTAGACCTATATAAGTAAATGATACCCACTCTGTAGACATTATGATGAAACATGGCCACTGAGTTTTACAAATAGCTGCCCGTTTGATCCTCGTTCTGAAGTTTGCTGAAGCTCCCCACCGCTTCTTAGACATAGGGTTAACCCGTTTTGAAGTTGGCTGAGGTACACCCCGCTCCTTAGACCCCCGCTTTGAAGTTGGCAGGGCATGTAGTTAGACTTGAGGACAACAGAATGTCGCTACACAGAATGGCAACCAAAGAATGACAATTATGTCCTCGCGAGTCCCATCTGCATATCTGTGCCCGATCTGTGCCCATTGCATAGTTTCAACTTGGGTATACACGGCGCTCATAATGTCTAGTATAACATGTTCCACAAATAATGATAATCTTTTCATTCGATTGCACTTTACCCAACTTCTGCTGACGGGGAGAGGGCATCGCAGCTGGATCCGGCGAATTTTTGGCCCAAATCCATCTTACACGAAAAGCTATTCAACAAAATTTCCGAGTATTATTCAGCTCTGCATGGTTATTCATTTTCTCCTTCAGGTTTTACATCCGCTTTTAGTCTTTGTATCATCCCAGAAACGCAGCCAACATGTTAAACCCAGCCATCTGTTTGCGAAGAGCAGGCTCCCGGGGGTCACATACACAAGTGCTACCCTACCCACCCGTGTCCATCAATCTCTGAAATCAGTGCTCGAAATTAGGCCCGCTGGCCCGGGGCCACTAAAAATTAGCTCGGGGCCACCAAATTTCATTGATCCTAAATTCTACTGGCCCATTTGGGCAACCAAATTTAACATAATTTGTTATGTTTTACTTAGTTTATGGCTTCTCTTCTCTTCCAATGGTAATACATCATGGGCGTCGATACTTACGTAATACCCATTCATCAGGGGGGGATGGATGAATGGATCATCCCCCCCTGATCAATGGGTATCAATGACAGATCGACGCCCGTGTAATACACGTATCATAATTCTCTTTTAATCAATTCATATTTTACTCACATATCATCATTCCCTTTTAATAAATTCATATTTTACTCACATATCATCATTCCCTTTTAATCCATTCATATTTTACTCCCCTATAATAATTCTCTCTTAATCCATTTTTATTTTACTCTCCTATCATAATTTTTTTTTAATCAATTCATATTTTACTCTCCTATCATAATTCTCTTTTTGTCAATTCATATTTTACTCACATATCATAATTCTCTGAATCATTTCATATTTTACTCTCCTATCATAATTCTCTGAATCAATTTCTATTTTACTCTCCAATCATCATTCTCTGAATCAATTCATATTTTACTCTCCTATCATAATTCTCTTTTAATCAATCCACATTTTTACTCTCCTATCATAATTCTCTGAATCATTTCATATTTTACTCTCCTATCATAATTCTCTGAATCAATTCATATTTTACTCTCCTATCATAATTCTCTTTTAATCAATTCATATTTTACTCACATATAATTCTCTTTTAATTAATTTATATTATACTCTCATATCATAATTCTCTGAATCAATTCATATTTTACTCTCCTATCATCATTCTCTGAATCAATTCATATTTTACTCTCCTATCATAACTCTCTTTTAATCAATCCACATTTTTACTCTCCTATCATAATTCTCTGAATCAATTCATATTTTACTCTCCTATCATAATTCTCTTTTAATCAATTCATATTTTACTCACATATCATATTTCCCTTTTAATCCATTCATATTTTACTCTCCTATCATAATCCTCTTTTAATTCATTCATATTTTTCTCTCCTATCATAATTCTCTTGTAATCAATTCATATTTTACGATTCTATCATAATTCTCTTTTACTCAGTTCAAATTTAATCAGCTATCATCATTCCCTTTTAATCAATTCATATTTTACTCACATATCATCATTCCCTTTTAATCCACTCATATTTTACTCACATATCATCATTCCCTTTTAATCCATTCATATTTTACTCCCCTGTATATTAATTCTCTCTTAATCCATTCTTATTTTACTCTCCTATCATAAATCTCTTTTAATCAATTCATATTTTACTCTCCTATCATAATTCTCTTTTAATCAATTCTTATTTTACTCACATATCATAATTCTCTGAATCATTTCATATTTTACTCTCGTATCATAATTCTCTGAATGAATTTATATTTTACTCTCCAATCATCATTCTCTGAATCATTTCATATTTTACTCTCCTATCATAATTCTCTTTTAATCAATCCACATTTTACTCTCCTATCTTAATTCTCTGAATCATTTCATATTTTACTCTCCTATCATAATCCTCTTTTAATCCATTGATATTTTGCTCTCCTATCATAATTCTCTTTTAATCAATTCATATTTTACGATTCTATCATAATTCTCTTTTTACTCAATTCAAATTTAATCACCTATCATAATTCTCTTTTAATCAATTCATATTTTACTCTCCTATCATTATTCTCTTTTACATTATCCAGAAAACATTTATTACTTAAATTATATTACAAAGTGATTGACAAGGTCTTGTGCAAGTGAGAACAAATGATGTCATGGTAAACACAATCTCCTTTTCAAGAAACGTATGGCATATATGATATACTCAAACGATATGAACAAATGATGTCATGGTAAACACAATCTACGTTTCAAGAAACGTATGGCATTATGATATACTCAAACGATATGAACAAATTGTTGATGTGGGCTTTGTACGTGGCATTATACAAGTGTCAACAAACGATGTCAAGGTTATTACAATATAGAATACATTTCCAAAAACATGTTTCATCCTCAGATGGTATGACTTATTCTTTAACAAGGTTTTCTGCTGGCACTTGATAAGGTTCTTTTTGTATTATATTACATACATGTATTGATGGTTAAAAAAAAAATAATTGAAAAATATATATTTTTATTTATTTATTTGTATTTATTTATTTATTTATTCCTGCATGTCTCACAGTAAACAATTTCGTACATAAAAATAAACTAATTCAAACATACAGGGAAACTGACCAAGAATATATTGTGATTAAAAGTGAGCAAAGAAAAATGGGATTCCAACGGGATTCGAACCCGAGACCTCCGGATTGCTAGACCGGTGCACTACCGACTGAGCTATAGAAAACCCTACGACGGCGTTCTTCCCGGAAACCCCTTAATTCATCATTGCTCAAGAAGTCAGAAGCTTTATAAACCTGACATATATACCCGAAGCGGATTAAAATCAACTTGGGGATATATGCGAGGGATCGCCGAAGCGATACAGCTTTTTGTAATAATTAATTCAAACAATAGGGAAACTGACCAAGAATATATTGTGATTAAAAGTGAGCAAAGAAAAATGTGATTCCAACGGGATTCGAACCCGAGACCTCCGGATTGCTAGACCGGTGCTCTACTTTTAATCATAAAAATAAACTGTCATAACATCGAAATAGAAACACACAGAGGTCGGCAATATAAGCTAGAAGCTTGAAGTGATGCCATACCTAAGATTTTACAAGTTTTACACATTCTTAAAAGTTAAAACATAGATAAACATAAATTAATACAAACAAGAAAAAAGTAATGAAAACAAATATAAAACATTATTTACAAGTAGAGAGAAAGATGATAGTTATAAGTCTCTACAGTATGTACAGTCCATACTGGAAGAGAAATACAGGAAACAGAGAGAGAAAATAAAAAGTGGGGGAGAGAGGTGTGAAGAGGCCTTTATTATGTAAATTAACAGTGACATGTCATGCCGAATTACACATACAAATATATATAGAATACTACAATACAATGTTATCGTAGGAATTAACAAACCAACTGATTGAACAAAATATCTTACACAAAAACGTTTGCAATGAGCATGCGTTTGACTGCATTTTCAAAAGAGTAAATTGTAGGCAAATTACGTGTTTCAATTAACAAAGAATTCCAAACGTCTGGACCAGTATGTCTCACTGATTTATGTGCCAGTACTGTACGTGGATTAAACAAATGCAAGTTTGCTGCTTGTCTTGTCGAATAAGAGTGAATCGCATTGTTTTTCAAAAACATAGAAGTAAACGAGGCAGGCAAAATGCTATTATTGTTACGATACATAAATAAAGAGGTTTGAAGAAAATTAATTTCACCGACTTTAAGACATTTAAATTTAAATCTAACAAACAACGGATCTGTGTGCTCACGATAACCAACTCCGGCACAAATTCTTAAAGCCTTTTTCTGTTACAAGTGAATGTCATCTGTTAGACTCTTTGACACAGCCCACAGAATATTACAATACGAAATATAAGGCAAAATCAAGGAATTATAAATCATTAATAATATTTTGTCAGACACAAGATATCTTACTCTATATAAAATCCCAATACTCCAAGAAATTGGAGTCATTATACTATTCCGGTGGTCATCCCAGTCTAGCTTCTCATTAAGTATGAACACCAAGGAACTAAGTACATGCCTTTCTCTCCAATACAACAACATTCAATCTCACAACTAATTGTTGATCATTACAAATCTTTCTTCCTTTAAAATGAATATAGTTTGTTTTTGATAATCAATTCCTTTTTTTACTCAACTATCATAATTCTCTGAATCAATTTATATTTTACTCTCATATCATAATTCTCTTTGAATCAATTCACATTTTACTCTCCTATCATAATTCTCTGAATCAATTTATATTTTACTCTCCTATCATAATTCTCTTTTAATCAATTCATATTTTACTCTCCTATCATCATTCTCTGAATCAATTCTTATTTTACTCTCCTATCATCATTCTCTGAATCAATTCTTATTTTACTCTCCTATCATCAGCCACGAACTCCGTCTCACCCCATGAAGCAAACCGCCTTCTTCATCTCACTCTGTATACCCCTCCCTTAATTAATTTATGTGTTAATGCATGTTTTTCTCGGCCGATATCATTTGAAATAAATGCCTATTGGTTTTACACATTTTATGTTGGTTGTAAATACTATTATTATGCTATTTACACAACTTACACACATGGAAAGAAAAATTGATAAAGTCAGGAGCCGCAGACCTATACGCAGACACTATAATATTGCCATCATTATAAGTATTTATATTATAAGTAGTAGTAGTAGTAGTAGTAGTAGTAGTAGTAGTAGTAGTAGTAGTAGTAGTAGTAGTAGTAGTAGTAGTAGTAGTAGTAGTAGTAGTAGTAGTAGTAGTAGTAGTAGTAGTAGTAGTAGTAGTAGTAGTAGTAGTAGTAGTAGTAGTAGTAGTAGTAGTAGTAGTAGTAGTAGTAGTAGTAGTAGTAGTAGTAGTAGTAGTAGTAGTAGTAGTAGTAGTAGTAGTAGTAGTAGTAGTAGTAGTAGTAGTAGTAGTAGTAGTAGTAGTAGTAGTAGTAGTAGTAGTAGTAGTAGTAGTAGTAGTAGTAGTAGTAGTAGTAGTAGTAGTAGTAGTAGTAGTAGTAGTAGAGGAAGAACACATACTTAACATGCCATATTGTTATCATTGTGGCACAGGGCGCACAACGTCCTTTGATATGGTAAAGGAGATTTATAACAAATCAGTGCCTGTTATTACAATGAGCTAACACATAGCTGGCGCTATTTAAAAACTGGATGCATGCTCAGTTGAATTGTCACTATCTACCCAGGGGGCAAACCACCATTTTTTAAGGATTTCAGACATGGGCTGCTGTAAAAGGTTGGCCACCAGAAATGGTTTCTAGGACCTTCTAGGAACACAACATATGTGGCCTACCCCACCAATAAGCTACTGGAAGTCCACAAGACGGGTTTTAAGAAAAACACTCTTAGTGCAGCTAAATAGTATGTATCAGCCTTAGGGTTCATGAAGAGACAGTCACACATTTTGCGCAATTACATCACAATGCATGGTGATACAAGCTTGTTGTTTCAAGGAGGTCTTCCTTGGAGTCATGCGCATCATATGATACCAAGTTGAGCATATTGCATCTTCGGTTATTGTGTCACACATCGTTACACAGTGATGTGTCATACATGGACGTGAAATTTAAGATCTTTACAAACTTGATTTGCATATGAAATGACTATGATGATCATTATACAATGACACCAACTATCTAGATTAATAAACAATACAAAACATAAGCAATACAAAACAAAGAAATACATAGGAATATGAGTGTAAATGTCATGATTGGTTGATATGTGTTTAATTGCGGTAAAATGATACGAAGTCCATCCAAAATAGCATGTATTAATATTTCACCCCGTAAATTTGATACAGGAGAAGGTGTGTGTGTGTGTGTGTGTGTGGGGGTGGGGGGAGGGGGGGGGGGGGGTGGCACAGGACCAACCCTAGCTCATTGATGTATGGACTCCAAACATAATCATTATCGAAGATTACCCATACAATATGGACAAGGTGTGTCTGAAGTCTTAATACATGACAAGTTTAAAAGAGATTCCCTTACTAATTCTTAAAAGAGTTATATTGTGAAATTTGCAAGGGGGTATTGTTGCTATCGATTTGCCCCAGAAATGGCTTCTGTCTTCTAGGACCTTCTAGGAACACAACCTAGGTGGACAACTTCGCGTATTAGCTGCTGCCTGCTGGAAGTCCACATAAAGCGGAAACTAAAACGCGTCTACACAAAACCACTCACTGCAGCCATCTCCACAGTGTTTCACCTCCACCCATCCGTTTATCCAGCATGAATATATGTCGTTGGTGGACAAAGAACTGTGGTCAAGGTCACGGTAGCAGTGTAAACCAAACCGTTCACAGCAACAACACAATCCTTCATTAACTTATCAAATGGACAGTCTCCTGAACCTATACAACCTCACCAACATGAACAAAGTGTCAGAAGGCACTCTAATGCAGGGTATTGTGCCAGTGAGCAAATGAGGGCAAGTATCATGAAGCGGCGATTTTTTTTGTTGCTATTTTGAACCCCCGTAAGCGATTTTGTCGCCTTTTTGTTCACTTTCGTCCACGAGACGCGAAGCAACGACTTTTTGTTGCTATTTTGAACCCCCGTAAGCGAATTTTTTTTCACCTTTTTTTCACTTTTATCCACGAGCCGCGAAGCGGCGAATTATTTTTGCTATTTTGAACCCCCGTAAGCGATTTTTTCACCTTTTTGTTCACTTTCGTCCACGAGCCGCAAAGCGGCGACTTTTTTTGCTATTTTAAACCCCCGTAAGTGATTTTGTTTCACCTTTTTTTCACTTTCGTCCACGAGCCGCGAAGCGGCGACTTTTTTTGGCTATTTTAAACCCCCGTATGTGATTTTGTTTCACCTTTTTTTCACTTTCGTCCACGAGCCGCGAAGCTGCGAATTATTTTTGCTATTTTGAACCCCCGTAAGCGATTTTTTCACCTTTTTGTTCACTTTCGTCCACGAGCCGCAAAGCGGCGACTTTTTTTGCTATTTTGAACCCCCGTAAGCGATTTTTTCACCTTTTTTTCACTTTCGTCCACGAGCCGCGAAGCGGGGAATTTCTTTTGCTATTTTGAGCACCCGTAAGCGATTTTTGCACCTTTTTTCACTTTCGTCCACGAGCCACGAAGCGGCGACTTTTTTTGGCTATTTTAAACCCCCGTAAGTGATTTTGTTTCACCTTTTTTTCACTTTCGTCCACGAGCCGTGAAGCGGCGACTTTTTTGCTATTTTGATCCCCCGTAAGTGATTTTGTTTCACCTTTTTTTCACATTTTCCACTGATACATTTTCACTTGGCAGCCCAAGGGGGGGGGGGGGGTTAAACCCCCTAACCCCCCCCCCCCCCGTGGATCCGCCACTGGTTTGGGAGGAGGGTGTATCCCCTCCTACACCAGGGAACTTTGGCAATTATAAACACCCGAGGTTGTGAAATATTATGTATGTGAGCGAGCGGAGCGAGCTTGAAAAAATTAGCCATTTCACAGCGGAAAATTGCCATTTGTTTCAATATAATTGTATGGGTATATTCGTTTTTATTGCTTATGATATGGTGTTATGAAGGGTTATAATAGGTTGTGAAATACTATGTATGCTAGCGAGCGGAGCGAGCTTGAAAATTTTAGCAATTTCACATCGGCAAATTCCAAAATCCCGGAGAAAATGAGGGAGAAAAGATGGTAAAGGAATAAATGAAAAAAGGCACCAATGTCTAAGGTTTTTTTTATGAAAATGGGACCCATGTCTAAGGATCTTTCTTGAAAAAGTCACCCTTCCCAGCGGCACATCCCCGTATACCCATTATACGTGAGTACCCCCCCCCCCCCCCCCCCCCGGGTATCCCCTATCCCCCGAGATCATACGCCCGTGGACACACTAAAACCTACGCTGTTCATCCCATGTGTATCTCCTAGTGGAACTGTTGTTTCTGGCATATTTTTGTATGGTTAGGTGGATCTGTAAATGATGCGCTTGATGTAGAAGGATCATTTTCAAGATGGGGGCAAAAGGTTCTCAACATTATCTTACCCTTGCTTTGATGGATCTCTATTATTGTGGGGTGCCCTTTTACTTCAAATTGTTCTGACAAGCCAGAAAGAGCGTCATTTGTGGCTGTCGGCTGTGTGACAATTTTGTAAACGAAGCATAATGATATACATTATATAACATACAAAAAGATTTGCAGGGGGTGCTGCCCCCTGAAAAATGTCCGGGGGTGCTGCAGCACCCTCCGCACCCCCGCTTCCCAGGGCAATGGGGAAGGGTGACTTTTTCAAGAAAGATCCTTAGACATGGGCCCCCTTTTCATACAAAAAATCCTTAGAC
>JBAMJV010012908.1:0-136171 GCA_037951105.1 Echinarachnius parma
CAAGTATGGATGAACTTTAGCCTGATAGAAACATACTGTCGATTGCAATGATCCTGATGGAACCCTGAATAGAATAAATCAAGGGATACCCACATTGGTAAGCTTATTGGGGGTCCAGAGGGCGGAGCCCCCGGAAGCTTTGGGATTTGTAATATCCAGAAATACAGTTAACTATTGAATAGTTAGCTCAATTTAGCGAAGTTAGCGAAGCGCAAACGCACAGTGGGCCAGGATCGCCTGAACATGTGCCAAGAGAGAAGTCCTGGATAAAACTATTCAATGGGTACCAGGACTGGGTCAAAAAACCTTCATTGGGGTTCCAGTGGCGCATCCGCGGAAGATTTTGGATTTTGGCAGTTTAGCATTATCAAAAAGTGGTTTAAAGAAGACTATAGTAACAACTTCCATTCATGAGAGGGGGAATGCTCCTTTTTTTTTAATGTTATTATATATTTTTTTACCCCAAATATTGAGGGATGATAATACAGGCCATCCCTCCCCCCAACTGATTTTTTTATATATATATATATTTTTTTTTTTTTTTTTTGGGGGGGGGGGATATATCCCCCACCCCCCCCCCCCCCTCCCCCGTGATCGACGCCCATGATTTAAAAAGAGTTGTTTGAACTAAAGAGGGCGCTTTAAAAAGGCATTTGTTTGAACCATTTTAAATAAAATAATGTGCATGTGATGTTTTGTTAAAATAGTAATTAGATAGAGAGATAATCAACCATTTTTTTTCTTCAAATTATCGACTACTTGTGGTGCCCCACATTTATTACAAATGGATATGTTTATAGATATTTCAGCCGTTTTTGAACCGATTTTGATCAAATAAAGTTTATTCTGCTATTAAAATGGTTTTTAATTATCTCTCAAATATTATTTCATGTAGCGCCCTCTCTAACAAAACTCAACTATCCCTTTAACATGGTGGCTAACTACCATTTTGTTACATTATGAATAGTTACCCAGATTTCTTCATATAAAAGGTACCGTTGAGTATTAATATTTCCCGAAGTGCCCCCCGATATTTGTTAACTCTCAAATTTGAAAGAACGTACAATTTCAATGGCAGAATAAACTTAATTTGATCAAATTCTGTTCAGAAACGGCTCCAATATCCATAAATATATTTGTATTCAAAAGATTCTTCACCGGGAATCATCGGGCGATATTTAGACTTTTCAGAAAAAATTATAAAAATGCTCGAAGACTACTTTGAAAAAAAAAAATCAGAATAAGTTTTTAAAAAGTTGTTGATGATATCTCTATTGAATCATTTTTTAACAAACGTTAAATGCACAATTGTGTATGAAAAAAGGTTAAAACCAATGATTTTTGTTAAATAGCGCTGTAAATTGAGTTGTATTAAACGGCTCTTTTTGACTAATAACAGGGGTTTTTACTTAGTCTTTTGTAATTGTGTATACTTTTCGAGCATGGCGAAGTTATAAATATTACTTATACCGTAATAGTGCAGGTTTTGGTTACTAAAGTAAAGTTTGACCAATACTCAACTATCCCTTTAATAACGACCATTATTGCATCTTACTTAATATTTATTACATTTATGGTTGAAATTAGATGTCATGCTTTTTATTGCAATTATGGGTGATACAACCGTAGTTACAAAATTGGTAATCCATCACGTTTGAGCGAGGAGTATTTGTTTTTATTTAGGATAAATAAACTTACCAATTTCATGCGGAGCCAGAGCTGAAAAGCGGAAACGAATTAAACAATAATGAACACAAAAACAGTATACAATATCATAATATCAAGATGTCCTAAGGAATTGAAGACAAAAAAGTCGCCATAGAATATTTCAAATTTGCTTAAGTTTGTTTTACTTCTCTGACCAAACAGGAGTGTACGTGAAGTAGATAGCTGGTAAATCTATAAGCTTTCATGTATACCAATATTATTTTGGGGTTTTGGTCACTTTAAAATAATGAATACAGTCGTATTACACCTAAGCAGTCAATTGACATGGTTGATAACGTATGCGTGTGGTTACAAATGTGGTTAGAACACCGAGAGATGTGGCAAAACTAAAGCTAAATTCATTGTAACTCCTTACGTTCAACTGATGTACATCATACATGTATGTAGATATGGTTGCAGGTTGCCATGCACTACCAACAATGGTTTAATGAATATGACATATTCCAAGGTTAGTTACAAAAAAAATAATTCGATCATTTGGAAAACACCTACGTTTTGTCGATGCAACTAGCCGAGTAGCGTTACTGTATCCAAAGCCAGTCTCACTCCGGAGGACGACGTGATACTGCGTCGATGGAGCTAGGTTGTCTAGGACTATCCAAGATGGCATGATTCCATTAATTTCCCTGCAGCTGTTTAGGGCCTGTCCAGTGCAGTAGGTGAGTGTGAACGTCATATTCAACCCGTAAGAGTAGTCAGGGATCCACGTTAGAAGGAGAGAATGCGTGGTTGCAGAAGACTTCACTATCGAAAGGGCGGTTGGTGTGCCAGGAAGCTCTAAGTAGATGAGGGATGAAGACAACATAATATATAGGATTTCGCAATATCATATATTAGATAAATCAGTTTAAATTAAAGACGTTTTCGGAAACTTTCCCAATGTTGTTATTTGGCTCTAAAGCGTATGTCAATTATCAAATGAAGAATTAACCATTTGGAATATGTCCTTGCATGTTGTCGGGTCAAAATTATCTATTCTGGGGGGGGGGGGGGGGGGGGGGGCAGGGGGCGGTCGTCCCCCCCCCCCCCCCCCCCACCCCCCCCCCCCCCCCCATTAAAATATTTGGAGCGGGGGCGAACATGTCGTTTCGCCCCCTCCCCCCCCACCCCCCCCCCCCCCTCCCCAATGAGTTTCTTTGTTGAAGTCCTCGTGGGGAACCGTCCCCTAGACCCTGTAATGAGGGCGCTATCAATGTCGACCCCTGCTTTCCACCCGTAAATGGCACGCCGATATAACTATATTCGAAATCGCTTGGTATGCCAGTCAAAATGTTACACTCTTACACTTTTATAAACACACCGCTAAAAATGTTTTTTTCTAAATTGATCGTTTACAAATAAATCCCCTAGACGTCGCCGGATACAACCCATACAACAATTCTTGCTACATCAATGGCATTCGCGCTAAAATTAACCCATGAAAGATCAAATATATTGTACCTTTTAAACCATATGTTGGGGGTGCTGAAATTGCAAAACCCAAAAGCTCCCGGGGTACTTCTGTAATACAATCCGGAAGCTTCCGGGGGCTCCGCCCCCTGTACCCCAATTAAGGTCTATAATATGGGTAACACATTTAGGGGATCAAGCTTTCAATATATGCTATTTAAAACCTGTTTATGTAAGAAAAAACATAACTAATCCTTCAATCTTTCTCTCTATCCTTAAAACACTTATATACCCTTTTATAGCACATAAAAGTAGTTCTAAATGTGTACAATCAGGAAGCTCCGCCCCCTGGGCCTTCATCGAGCTCCCTATAACATAATGTGGGTAACCCCTTTACCTAAACCATTTAGGGGTTCACGCTATCAAAACGCTTTTAACATGTTATATGTGCGCTATTCAAAACCTTTTTTGTAAGAAAATATAATAGCCTTTGTAGTATGTTTACGAAGACGAAAGATGAGCGATACAAGATCTATGAACGATAAACATAAGGCCAAGGGCACCATATAAAGTCATTCAAACATACCTTTACAAATGAAGATCAGATATTCATTTAAACATGGCGTATCCGGAGCTAAATACATTGAAACTCCTGATGGTCAACTGATGTATAGTATCTGGTTTCAGGTTGACATGTACTACCAACAAACGTCTAGTGAATAATTATGACATATTCCAACATTAGTTGCCATGGTAACAGTAAACATACCATTCGATCAATTGGAAGACACCTACGTTTTGTCGACGCAACTAGCCGAGTAGCGCTACTGTATCCAAAGCCAGTCTCACTCCGGAGAACGACGTGATACTGCGTCGATGGAGCTAGGTTGTCTAGGACTATCCAAGATGGCATGATTTCATTTATTTCCCTGCAGCTGTTTAGGGCCTGTCCAGTGCAGTAGGTGAGTGTGAACGTCATATTAAAGGTATGGTGAAATCCCGGCTTTGATTCAGGTTTATAGCTTTAAATATGTGCCTATATTGATATACCACACTCTTTTTTCAAAGAAATCCCTTGGGCAAAAAAGGTAAATTTCATGCAACTGTTTTGCTTGTTTACGCATCGGCGTTCCATGCTGCTAAAAAAGTTATTTATAGCGGAGCGGGAATGTGCGCACGTGCAACCTGGATCATGACATCACAAGCAGGACCGCAACACGGAAGAACGTGCATTGTTTACATGCAGAGCATATGACTTGCTAGTAAAACAAACTCGTTTTTGCTTGTAAATTGAGGCTTAACTGAAAATTCCTAAGAAATGAATTATAGCAGCTTGCAGCAACACATCTGAGTGTAGATCGTCATGATATAAACTTCAACAAATGTTTGCAAATATTGAAAAAAAAATCGAAATAATATCTCTCTGTCAAAGTGAGTATTGCACTCAGCGTGTACGTCTATGACCGAGCTATACTGCGATTGCCTGCATGTGACGTCACAAATATGACGTCATTTTTCTTCGCCCGGACTCAATTTTTTTACGGGGATTACTAAAGTGAATTTAAAAGTAGATTTTTTTTATTTTACTGGGTTTTCCGACGCGAAAAATATGTTTTTATTAGTAATCTTCATGAAAATCTACCTTAGATACAGTAAAACACAATTTTAAGGTAGTTTTCTTGTCAGCCAACCTTTAAACCCGTACGAGTAGTCAGGGATCCACGTTAGAAGAAGAGAATGCGTGGTTGCAGATGACTTCACTGTCGTAAAGGCGGTCGGGGATCCAGGTAGCTCTAAGTGGATAGCGGAATAAAGGTGAAACAGGATAATGCAATATTACATGTAAGATAACTCGGGATTATTCATCAATGTCATTTTGACAGTCATGCTCCAACCCCGCTCCAACCGTGACCATGGTCCATGTAAACTTGCTTGGAATCAAAGGGGTGGTGGAATGTGAAGTGGTCGATTTGTTAGAGAGAAGACGGTTTACGGCCCAAGTGGCTTTTTATCTTCTGAACGTTATTTAAAACGGAAAGTCCCGAAACAGTAACTTTGGTGACCAACCTATATCAGATGTATACTATACCAGGTGGTTGATCGTGGTGGGTACACTTACGGCATTTACTTTTCCTTGCCCATTTCTCAAACTATCCCCAGGTTCTTTCCATTTTATTATCTTTGATATGCCCCCATATAATGATAAATACCCCCTCAATATAATATAGGTTTTCCCGCTCAATTTTACACTTTTTTCAATCGAATTCATTAAGGGTCATTCAAATTCACGCATTGCCGCGTAATCGTTGGTATCGGTCTTTCAAATTCCGAATAAGTGCAAACGAATTCATGCATACGCATACGGTTTCGTGAATAGACACGATAGTTCATTTATGGGCACTCGAATTCGCGAATGTGCAGTAGCGCCAGCGTAAACTACGTGCGATTTTGAATGACCATTAATGAAAAGGTATGCTCTTTGTTCAAATTCACTTGCTCAGACGCGATTTTGAACGACTATTTACGAATTACTGGGGGTAACTGTCCGGGGGGTGAGGGGTAATCGTCCGGGGGTGGTCCTAGAACCTGTTTTTTCATCGAGACTTTAAATGAATAAAGAGATGCTCAGTTTTTAATATTGTCAGGTAAAGCCTGGACCATGGTGCCTTTGCTTAGCTTTTTAGTGAATCCCTCTGTTTCCAATAGGTATTTATTTATTTTTTCACATGATTGTAATATATTATGTTTAATGTGTTGTAAGTAACAACACAATTGAACAAAACATTAAAAGCATTTATGAAAATATGGAAGATTATACAAAGCTGGCTTATCTAGGGTAAACTCATATACCTGCACAAATCTTCCATATTGATGGAGGCGGATTAATCAGCAGAAGAGCAAGAATAAGACTTTACATATGGCCTAATTGCATGGAGGAAAACTGGGTTCTACTCACCAAACGCTGAAATAAATATCCAAAGCGTTATGATACAGTGCTCCTGTCTCTTCATCATCGCAAACAGAATAGTTAATATAACAGCCTAATCGGTTATATCCAATATATTGTCAGCTCTGTAAATATAAGGCGTTCTTGTATGCGATGTGTCCAGATATCAATGTGTATTAGTATAATATTATCACCCAAAAAGTAAGTTGAATAGGATAAACGTTTATGTAACTTTTAAGAAACCATTCGATGATCTTTGTTGAACATGTAGTCTCTCTTTACAGCTAACGAAGTATAGATATGGTTTATATTCAAGGACGCTTCGCTTTTATTTGGACATCGGTGTATTTATCATCAATTGTCTAGTAGCTGTAAATATATCAGCTTAGTTATTTATTTGATATATAAAAGATATTAGTGCCCATATATTTCGTAGATGAAGTCTCATCTTACCTTTAAAAAAGGTAAAGATACGGTTATGGATATGTGAGAGGTTTACTACTAATTGAAACAAGATATTACATTCGAAGAAATTATAATTTACTATATGAGTACTCGTAAATCCCAAACAATTTTAATTGCAGTTAATGAATTACTGATTTAACCACATCGATTAGGGCTGTGTTCCCTTTTGTTTACCAAGAAACTCAAATCATAATTTAATTTAAAGGTAGTGTTGAGTATTGGTATTTCCCGAAGTGTATCTATTGAATCGTTATTTTAACAAACTTAAATGCACAATTATGTATGAAAAAGGCTAAGGCTTCTTTCCATTTAGAAAAGTCGCGTCTTTCCCTGGCTTTCACGAAATCCCGCTTTTCTGGTAAAAGGAGGGATTACGCCGGCCAGAAAACCGAGAGCATGAATGGTGCGGTATTTTCTGAAAAGGGACGAAATCAGCGAGGCAGCGAGTGATAACGATACACCGGATTTTGTCCCTTTCCAGAAAAAACTGCACCATGCATGCTCTCAGTTTTCTGGCCGGCATAATCCCTCCTTTTACTAGAAAAGCGTGATTTCGTGAAAGCCAGGGAAAGACGCGGCTTTTCTAAATGACAAGAAGCCTAAAACCAATGATTTTTTTTTTAATAGCGCCCTCATGAGTTGTAACGGCTATTTTTGAATGAAAACAGGCCTGGGTTTTACTTAGCCGTTTGTAATTGTGAATACTTTTCGAGCATAGTTAAGTTATAACTATTACTTTGTACCGTAATGGTGCAGGTTTTCGTTACTAAAGTTAAGTTTGACCAATAATCAACTATCCCTTTAAAAAATACACACAAGAGGTAATATCCACACTATTTAATCTAATTCAATCATACTTAACCCTAATCCCACTGGGGGGGGGGGGGGGGGCATTTTGCCCCCCCCCCCCCCCCCTGTCGTTTTTTTTTTCGACGTGCATCTAGACCGTTTGGAATTTCACGTTCAAACTTCATGACTATTTTCTCCCAAGTCTCCCGCATGTTTTGATATATAATTCACCCCGGTCGGACCTGTAGAACTGATTTTAGAGGTCGATAATTGCTCGTCCGTCACAAAAAAATGTAATTTGGATTATTTATTTGTTATAAGTTGAATGCATACACTTCAGAGATAAATTCTTCTTATAAAAAACAAAACAATAAAATACATAAAAATGAAAACAATGTGGATAAATCCGGGAATATACTAATTTGCATATTTATGCAAATTAGTGATATATTTTATCACCATAAAAAACATGGATATGGTGAATAACATCATTTGGAAGTATTTTTACAGAAAATCTGAAGAAATCCTGTAATTTCTCTTGATTTTAGATGAAAATCCCAAATTTCTCCCAAATTCATCAAAAATTTGCATATTCAAAATTTTAATTAATTATAAAAAAAGAAATAATGGGCAATTTTGTTTTCTTCAAATTCTTATTCTACTTAACTTGTATTACGTGTGTGCCAATTTTCAAGTCGATCGGCCCATTCGTTGCCGAGATTTGAGGGGGGGGGGGGCCAAAACGGCCCCCTCCCCCCCCCCCCCCCCCCCCCCCCCCCCAGTAGACTCAAGTGACCAAAATAACCCAGTGGGATTAGGGTTAATTGTTAAGTTCCCCTGTGCATTCAGATAAGATACATCTTATTGGGCTTCAAACATTGACATGTTATACAGAAAAATGTGTCATCCACTGGCAAATGGAAAAAAGGGTAGTAATGAACTTCATTACAATTATAACAATTTATAACAACATTCAAAACCATTTACTCGTAGGCATGATCATGCCTTGCATGCCTACACAATACTAAACAATTAGACCTATTTAGTTGCATCCGAAGTTGCATCCGAAATAAACATTCAAAAACATGTACTCGTATGCATGGGACCTATCTGGTTGCATCTGGAGATTACGTATTTTGATTACCTACAAATGAAATGGCAATCATGTGAACTTTCTATTTAATGATTTCGGATTCTCCTGTCGTCCTTTTCACATAACACAGTTATTCTCCCAATCACTATCTCCATAATTGTTTACTGCTTTTCCAATCATTCGGTTTTGATAAATAATCATGTGTGTAATTTCCGGATAAACCATTATTATTTACCAAGATTGTTCTTTATTCTCAATAAGTCCGCTACCAATCTTCGGTATTAATGTTTGTGATGTTTTTCATCAATATGGTTTTAACCCTTTACGTCTCATTTTTACGATGTTTTTCATTGCTACGTCCAAACAAAAATCTCTTACCGTTTTTTAAAGGTGATACAGATGGGTGATGGGTGATTATTTAACCAAACGGTGTAATTGTGTATGCACAAATTATATTTCTTAAGGAATGTGTGTACGTTCAGTTGTGCCTTCTTTGTGAACGACCATATATTTAAAATCTCAACTATTCTTATCATGAAGCGTTGAAGCTCGATAAATGTGTAACATATTAAATGCGTGTGTGTATTTACTGGTGTAATTAACCCCGTCTGTTTTGTGATGTTTTTTGGCGTAGATTTCAGGGTACATCAGATACACGCGTCCGAATAAAAACTGATACAAAATATACAGGAAATCGAAGAGAGAACGCATACAACTCAAGGTAATATGCCCTCAAAATAAGACACACGTAAATCATGAAAGGAAATAATTATATTGAGATATACTATTATTCAGTAGAAAACTAACTTGTTTAATTATTACTTGTTTCGTCTGAAGTTGGTCCTATATAATATATGTCGTAAATATTGTTTAGTATATATGTGCCGTATGATTTATTTTGTCATAAAATAATGTGCATTATTTCTAATAAACCTTTATGATGTACATTACTTGTATTATCTTAAGTTGGTCAGTTCGATAAATCTGTTTGCCAAAGATGATAAATATATTCTTCTTATAAATAGTTGTATATGGTAATTGATAGTGTCTGGCTTTTTATTGACTCGTTGTCATGTCTACTTTCGCGGCCACTACACTAAAACTTCAACCTCTATATCTCGACCAGTCATGCAACCTCCCCCTTCGTTCAAATGTAATCTTAGTGTACTAATTACATACACTCTTACATCCTTTTCTCTCTTGTTCAGATTCAAGGCAAATTACATGCACTCAAAAATCTACTTATCCTTTGTTCAGATGTATATACCCACATTTAAGTGTGTGGCTGTAATTAAAACGGGCCCAAAATATCATCAGTAGAATAATAAGTAGGAACAGCTAGGAGCAGGTCCGTAGCCAGGATTGTTCAAATATCAGTTTGCATTTTGCACATTACTCGGTCATGTGACATTTATTTATGTGATTAAAAGACGGCAACGAAAATGGGATTCCAACGGGATTCGAACCCGAGACCTCCGGATTACTATACCGGTGCTCTTCCGACTGAGCTTTAGAAAACCCCAGACATGCAGACGGTGCTCGTCCCTGAAACCCCTTAATTCTCATTGCCAGAATTACATTTATTTATGATGGAATTTTTACACGCCACTTCAGTGGGCATAACAGATCACAGAAATACACATTCAATTTTGTCACCCCTTTGTCAGTTTTCGCACATGTCAACAAAGAA
Organism: Echinarachnius parma; assembly: GCA_037951105.1. Classification (NCBI taxonomy): domain Eukaryota; kingdom Metazoa; phylum Echinodermata; class Echinoidea; order Clypeasteroida; family Echinarachniidae; genus Echinarachnius; species Echinarachnius parma. Next base: position 10,102 of record JBAMJV010012908.1, read on the forward strand.
TACTAGATCCTCTCGTTATGAACCTAGCTTGATAAACACCAGATTTGAATATTTCACCCAATTGTATAGATGGAAACCTGGTGGGTGCTGTACTAGCTCTTTAATGGTGATGCCAATTCCTAGTAGGTAACAGGTTGATGTAACGATAAGTCTTATGGAATTTATTATAAGAAAGATGTCTTGATATATATGATAATTGGCTTTTAGATAATAACGGAATCGTATCTAATGTTCACTTTATTTGTACTTTTTTGTTCACATTCAACACCTCCAATGAATAGTACGGATCATAATAACCAAAATTTGTACCAAATCATTTCAACTAATAGTTATGACTCCACCAGACGCAAAAGGTAGAAGAAACCGTAGAGGTATGCTATCATTCAAAAAGCAGCCGTAAAAACACAAGAAGGCGCTCTTTAATATCATATTGGTTTCATACATGAATAACAATTGTGAATGTGATTCTTAGTTTATATTATGATTCGATAGAGGGATCAACAACTATTTGATAACATCTTGGGCGAATTTTGAAAACAAGTGTAGGCATTATAAATAAATGTGGGACCCCAGTTGTAAATATTTTTTAGATATTTCAGCTGTTTCTCAACCAATTTTGACCCAAAAAAGTTTGTTTTATCTTTCAATGGATCTAGTAACATTGTCCATGTAAGGGGAATGAAACACTGGGATTTTGGATTGTTGTTACTGATAAGTGTTGAATTCCTGTCATCTCTAGTCGTATATGTTCTTCTTGGGTATCACTAATAATGGATCTAATCAATGTTTTTTTAAACCACTATAACCTGCTTTGACTGCAGTACTGGAGACTGCCATGTTTTTGTTACGGTCCCGTACGAAACGTCGTCTGAGCGCATTTGAGCGTGCACTAACGAAAACAGTTGATAGTGGTTGCAAAAACATTGATTATTTCCATTATTAGTGATACCTAAGAGACAATATACGACTTAAAGTGACATAAATTCTGCACTTATCAGAAACAACAAACGGAAATGACAGTGTTTTCTCCCCCTTTGAAATGTCTAAATTTGGGAAAGGATATATAATCAGTATAGATGTTATATTCACTGTAATGATTACTCTGACATGCAATAATAGGACAGTAAAATAAGCCGTGCTTGTAAAGATAGTACCTTAACGAGCCTTAACGAGCACTGATCATATTCCTCTACCCGGTTCCTTGAATTTAAGCGACTCTAATTAAATCTAAAGTAATAAACATGAATCATGTCAAGTTAAGGTGCAATTCTCGCTATCTTAAATAGGTCCGAAAATCTCGAAATTCGCGAGACGAGCCTTTTTTTCCACTTTGCGGGTCGTCACTCCCACTTCCGGTTCCGTCACGGCTTGCGTGCGCATCATTCGCACACGCTCGAAATGGATGCAATCAGCGTAACTCACACAAAATATAATGCATTAATTAAAAGCTATCGACCACACGTCTCAAATGCGTTTGTATGCAGTACATGTATACAGATCCCGGGCCGGTTACGGAAAAAATAAACGCCTCCCGCGCGCCGCACACATGCACACGACGCGTCCACGCAGGTAGTCAGGAAGTTGGTATGACTAAAAGCTATCCCACAATTCCATGCGTGTTTTCGGGATTTCGATCGGATTTCGAGATAATCGCTATTTGGGGTAGCGAGAATTAAATGGTTTCGAGTTTTGTTGTAAACATAAGGAAGGAAAGTTCGAATGTTTCATACAACGCTTCATTGGCTTATATGCTCAAGTTAGATCTATTTCTTCTTGCGGGGGGGGGGGGGGGGTGGTGTCTTCGTTATGCATTCTTAAGTTATCTTTGGATGTCTGTCTTAATATACACCCACTTTATAAATTAAGTAACGTTTGTATATATAGCATGCGTAACATTAACTAGTTTTACCCCAACCCAGTGTTAGTAACCATAATATTTATTATAAAGGGGCCTTTTATTTGAGCTGACCCCCCCCCCCCCCCCCCCCCTCTATTCTCACCATTGCACAACTTGCATTTGTGGAGTGATTTTCACCAAGGTAATTTCCTTTTAACATACAGAGTGGGCACACGCTTATTGTGCCCACGAAACATCGTTGTATAGTTAGTGGAGTCATACTAAATATTGTTATCTAAATTATATAATTACTCCTAATCCAATCGAGCACTCTTACCATGTTGCGATGCAATAGTCCTACATTTGCTGTATTCCATAAGGGACGTGAAATTAGGTAAGGATATCTAAATATTACTTGGTTGCTACCCTCTTTCATGAAACATTACAATTACCCATTACAACCCATCCGCTAGATGGAAACTTTTCCACCGTCAATAAATGTCATCTCACTCAACCCACGTCGATACCGTGTAAATACAGTAATTATACTTGATTTGAATTATTTCCTTTGCTTTTTTAATGCTGACGCTAATTTGATTAGTTGCGAAAGTATCAAGTACTCTCCTAATTGTAATAAATATATTGATTAGCAGGGCTTAAGCATGCTTCGAAAGTAAATCATAAGAAGAGCTTAATTCCACAAGGCGCTAAATCCACTTGTTCAACTTAAAGGGACTTAGTAAAATTGTCAAAATCCTCAAAATCCAATTGGAATGCTAGCGGTTCCCTCATACCTTATTGTTGTATTCGTATTAACAATAAAAACATGGGACAGGCTTTGGTTTTTAACATTTCGTTAAAGAGATATTTACGATTGAAATGTTCAGATGTTAAATTATCCACTGGATCGTCAAAACCGTATACAATAGTGCAAATAGTGCAAAGTGCAATATTGAGTTGGTGAATATCACTTTGCATGTTTGCTCATTACTCGGCCATTAAATGTCCATTTAACTTGAAATTTCCAGTGGACATATGAGATAACAACAATATACATTGTATCAACCACTCATCACTTGTTGCACATGTCAACAAAGTTACTAGATCCCTTTTCATGGTTTTAGAGAAAAGCGGGTTCCTTTGTACACATGCCTATGGCTATATGAAAATGGAACGTTCCGTATTTTGACTTTGATTGTATAATTTGTTCTAAAATTTTTGAATTGTAGATAGTTACGTAGCTTATTGTAGCTTATGTACTGATATGATTAACTCAATATTATTATAGAAAGCAGATTTAGCACCTTTTGGAACTAGCTCTTCATTTACTGATTTTACAGCAGTGTAGCTATATAAGAGTGTTGTTAAATTATGTTATTATGTCTTCATTCGCTGAACAACTTTAACACTTTTCTTGCGCGCTCAGCACACTAGCGCACACGGCAATCGGTACTCATAACACTAGAAAGGTTAACTAATTTATCATGATAAACAGTCATGCGGCTCTCGAAGCGTGTAGTGCAAAACAATGACACCAACAGCATTGGAATTATTTAATGTAAACCTTATATTGTTGATAATATAACTTTCATCACTAGTATCCATTGTTTGAGATACCGACAGAAATAAACAAAATATCTAGATAAAAACAAAACTAAAAGTATACTTTTCTAGGCATGATGATGCATTAAAAAAATTAATGTACTCCAACGGGACTCAAATATTTAGTGAAAATATTTACGTTTTATGATCTGTTTATTAGAGCCCAAGTAGAGCTTTTGCATATTAAAAAGCACATCAAGTTCGAAATTAATGAAGCGCTTCCTTGATCATAAATCATATTCATACTTCGTTATTTAAGGCAAGACTACATAATATCAAATACATTTGTAAACTAACGGGATTTAATAGGTTAAGGAAATTAGTGTGTTATTCGGTTTCGGTTTTTAGTACTATTTCAAGATTCAGACACCGATAAACCTACAAGTCTTTATTTGCGAAGCTTCCATGAACACAAGCAATAAAGCGTGTGTTTAATCTGTATAATTAGACAGGGCGTCCAACAAAAATGATTGAAAGGTAGCTTAAAAGTGACATATAAATTACTTTAGTCTGTTTCGACTAACTTTTTCGATGATACTATAGTGCACTTGGTATCTCTGCTCACATTGCATGCAAGAACGTCTTGTGACTGGTGACTGGATTAACAACATCTTGGATTAAGCGTCTGGATTAACAACATCTTGGATTAAGCATTAACACGACTACTCGGTGTGTAATTATGAAGAGCCGGGAACAGTGCATCATTACGCTTTGGCTATTTATGTCGGTGTTTGGTGAGTAGACATCCATTGTTCCCCTCTACATTTAGGCCACTTGATACTTTTAATCATCTTCATCACATAGGCGTAGGGGCAAATTTCTCAGTGGGGGTGGGCGGGTGAGGTCTCTCGCCCAAATGATAATCTTTCTCGTATTTTCACCTTACAAGCAAACACCAGAAATAACTGATTTAAGAAAATTGATGTGCTCATATTTATTTCAGACTTCATTTGTTACTACTGTAAACATAAGTAACTAATTAAGTCCAAACATACTATAAACAAATGGATTCTCTTCATTCAGTTATTTTAAAACGAACTATAAACAGATACAAGAAAACATTTGCCAATGGTAAACTACCGTATGAATAGCTTCATTTGATCGGCATAATTATCAGCTTGTTCGTGTAGAATGTATGGTTAAACACAATCTTGAAAAAAGATGTAAAATTGATAATGCATATAAATATGATTTCCAAAATTAACGCATTGTCTAAGTAAAACATAACATATCTTTGTAGAATGACCACCTTTTCATAATGACAACTTTATCCCGTGTATCTATGAAGCAATTATGTATATAATAATGATCATGAAACTTGGTTTGAAAATTAATTATCATCCGGGCTGTCGGTGTTGTCATGTGAGCTGTTCTGCATTCATAAATTAACTCTTTGTCAGCTATATCGGGAGTAATTTAGTTATTATAATTTGCTGCATTGGTTATTTGGTCTTGTTTTCATTTCAGGTGTTTGTTTGGGGGGCTCAAAATAGGCCAAAAAAAACGTCTAAAATATATAACGAACAACCTGGCTCTTCCAGTTTTAGATGTGTGTTTTATTATTCCAAGTGGTTTTATCGAATAATTAAAAAACAATTTTTAATTATCACAAATATTTGATTTATGTACGAAATGTGAATTGAATGACCTTAATTGTATAAATTACAAGAAAAATGGTAGGGGGTAATTATGGCCCCCGTGCCCCGGCATTAATAGACTTAAAATAAATGAAAAACATAACAGCAAATAAACGATCACAACTAATTGTGGTTGACATCATCGAAAAACAACTAAAATGAGTTAGACACAACAATGAAATGTATGAAATAAAATTAAATTTGTCAAACACAAAGTGGATCACATTGAATCCCGTAGAAACACGCTTTCTTTGTCTCTTTTTTTTTTAAATCTATGCTGAATAAAAAATAATAATACATTAAATGACTGCTAATAACTAATTGAAAATAATATTATTGACCTTTCTATTATAAACATTCGCAGGAAAATCAAACCAACTTGTGCAAGATGAGCTAGAGATCGTCGACAATGTAACGGGCCGTTCCTACAGCAATGGGACTCTTTACACCATTTTCAATAAAAGCCACACCCTCACTTGCTCAATTCTGACATCCTCCAAGCCTCCACCAAACATATCATGGTCATCACCAGATGCAGATGCCGTGGTCTTTCTCAATGGCACAGACCAGAACAATCGTCTTAGCGACTTCAGCCATAATTTGACAGTCTCGTCGAGAACAGCAACGCTGACTGCAACGTACGATGACGCGAGAAAGAGGATCATGTGTTCGGCTTGGCATTTTGGGCTAAGTCGGAGAATTTCGGTATTCGTTCACCTTGAGGTTGGAGGTAAGCATTTATATATTTATAATTATTTATTGACAGGCTATAAGGGGGCGTATCATAAATGAAGTAAATGGAGATAATTGATGAATGATTTGAGACATAGATAGGGACTTTGGAATGGCTACATAATTATTTCTAGGTTCCTTACTTTATGTGTTTTTTTCTTACTTGATGTCATAAACAATCCATTATGATCTACCTAAGCCTCTGTTATGTATTAACCAACACACATTAATGACAGTCGATCACTCCTTATACTTATAGTATAGCATGTACCCCGAGCAATTTTTACATGAACCCTGGTTATGGTTGGAATATTACTTTCAAAATGCCCCTGGACCGGCTTTACACCACTGCATGAAACCTCTACTATTATAATTGATGAATTTCCTTGAACCATTTCGCTTCATTTTGCATTATCTAATTTTATTTTTCGTTCATCCACATCGACTTAGAGTTACCTGGAACCCCAGCCGCCCTCTCAACAGTGAAGTCATCTACAACCACTAACTCTCTCCTTCTCACGTGGATCCCCGGCTACTCGTACGGTTGGACTATGACGTTCACACTGACCTACTGCACTGGACAGGCCCATAACATCTGCAAGGAGGCTTCTGAAATTCAGCCATCTTGGATAGTCCTTGACAACCTCGAACCATCGACACAGTATCAGGTGGACCTCCAAAGTGAGACTATCTTTGGATACAGTAACGCTACTCAACTCGTTGAATCGACAAAACGTAAGTATAGGTTTTCCCGCTCAATTTTACACTTCTATCAATCGAATTCATTAAGGGTCATTCAAATTCACGCATTGCCACGTAATCGTTGGTATCGGTCTTTCAAATTCCGAAAAAGTGCAAACGAATTCATGCATACGCATACGCTTTCGTGAATAGACACTAGAGTTCATTTATGGGCATTTGAATTCGCGAATGTGCAGTAGCGCCAGCATAAACTACATGCCATTTTGAATGACCATTGATGAAAAGGTATGCTCTTTGTGCAAATTCACTTGCTCCTACGTGATTTTGAACGACTATTTACGAATTCGAATGCTGCTTTTGACACGGCGATCGCAAATCGCGCGAATTTGTTTGCTCCTATTATCAATTTGAATAGCACAATCGCGAAACTGAGCGGGAAAACCTATATTTTCTTTTTCAAATAAATCGAGTATTATTAAAGGTACCCGAAATGCCCCTTGACACTAAATTGGTTGGTTTTAATTCCATTTGAAAGTTCCTTGAAAACAACATGTAAAATGAGAATCATTCCCTTTCAAATGCTCTCATAGTTGAACAAGTTGATTTCAAAATATGTTATGCTACGGTCACAACTTAGAGCGGCGACCGCCCGATTTGTAGCCTGCTCGGTCGCCGCTGGAATTTAGGCATCGCCCAACGATTTTGGGGAAGTCGAGCAGGCTGTAGAGCCCCCGCGGTGCCTGGGCGGTGCCCTGTCGGTGTCCCGTCGGTCACCGGTCGATTTTAGGTCACAACTGGGCTAAATTAGGGAGTTTCTCCGCGCGGCGTCCCGGCAGTGACCGACCGATGACCCACCGGTTCCCGAGCGGTCTCCCACCGGTCACCGGCTGATTTTTAAGAAATCGCCCGGCGACCGGACGGTGACCGGCGGGTCACCTGTAGGTGTCCCGTAGGCGTACCGGCGGCGACCCGCCAGGCTCCGCCGGGCAACCTGGGTTCCGTACGGATGGCGTACGCCCGTTACCGTTACGATGGTAAATGTGAAAGTTTACCTACAGGACTTTATAATGTTACACAACCTTGCATTTGTTTGTAACCAAAAGTGTGCAAGCGGGCGAGAAATATTACGGTAATTGCCTTGTTTGTATGATTTGTCACCTGAGAAAGAAATTCATGATGTGCCAAGTAAATCAAGCCTAGTACAATGTAGTATTAACTGAATTTACTCTGATCTTTCCCGTACCTTATTCTTTGTTTTTAATGAAGAGTCTTTAATTTGCAGTAAAGTAAAAATTGAAGACTAGTGGGGTGTATTCTGAAAACCACTTTAAGTTAAAATTATGTTTAAATTGTATCTACGTCATATCTCCGTCACTAAAATATGTTTTCGCAAGTCGCTATTCCTTAAAGGGATAGTTGAGTTCTGGTAAGGAGAGTAACGTTTTGGTGAAACTGAATTTTAGTAACCAAAACCTGCATCATTAGACTACAAACTAATAATTATTCTAGAAGGGAACACAAGATTACAAATGACTTAGTAAAGATCATATTATCATTCAAAAAGAGCCGTTAAAACGTAAGAGGGCGCTCTCTAAACACTCTCTAAACACGTGTGTGTATGCGTACATAATATATGCGTGTGCATAGTATGACAGCCATGAATCAACTTGCAAAACAAAGTATGCATGTTTAACACATTTTCTAGACACCTTTGCATCCGAAAGCCACACACACACACACACACACACACACACACACACACACACACACACACACACACACACACACACACACACACACACACACAAACACACGCACACACACACACACACACACATGCACACGCGCACACACACGCACGTTTGTGGAGCGCCTATATAATTATATACCAAACAATGATCGATTTAGGTCAAACATAGGTCAAATGGGTCATCGGCTGCCGAGCGGTCGCCGCCCGGTGACCCACTGATCTCCCAGCGGCGACCGGGCGGCGACCGCTCGGCAGCCGATGACCTATTTGACCTATTTTTGACCTAAATCGCTCGACGGCGACCGCTCGATTAGGTCGGTGCCCGGACGGCGACCGCTCGGCCACCGAGCGTATTTTGGGCGGCGAGTGAAAAGTGAGCAGGCGCCGCCCAAATTTTAACTCCGCGCTAAAACTTCAGCGGCGACCGAGCGATGCCTAAAAACCAGCGGTGCCTGGGCGGCCGCCGCTCGGTGACCGAGCGATTTTGGCTAAAAACTCGCCGCCCGGCCGCCGAGCAGGCTACTTTTTGGGGTTGTGACCATAGCATTAGTCATAAGTCTACCGGCCGGGGAACAGTTTGACTTTTTTTGAAAAATACAAAACATGCTAAAAGACTACTTTGAAAAAAATCTATGTAGGTTTTTAAATAGTTGTTGATAATATCTCTATTGACTCATTATTTTAACGAAACATTCAAATTAATGCACAATTTTGTATAAAAAATGGCTAAAACCATTAAATTTTTAGAAAGCGCCCTTTTGAGTTGTAACGGCTGTTTTTAATGATAACAGGGTTTTTACTTAGTCGTTTGTAATTGTGTATACCTTTCGAGCATGGTTATAACTATTAGTTTTTACCGTAATGATGCAGGTTTTGGTTACTATAGTTATGTTTTACAAATGCTCAACTATCCCTTATCCCTATCATTACCGTGGCAGTGAATGTAGAAGCTGGCATATGCATTGGAACACACTTACTGTTTGTAAACCTGCAATCGCGCTTACAGCAGTTGACCCTTTGGAGTGACAACCCTTCAGGCTCAGTAGCGCCACACCATACTCTGTTCTGACCGCGCGTAGTTATTTTTCGTCTTCCGATGGCATCGTTATCTTGTATATTATTGTTACTTTTATTAAACCGAATCTTGCACAATATGCGAATGTTCCCCATTCTATTTACTGTTTTGTCAAAATAGTTCAAAACTTTTAACAATTACTTGCATAATTTGTATTATGTTATATATCATGTAATAATATAGCAAATTATCTTCTCTTTTTTTGGTAAAATAAAGCCCCTCTATTTTATAATAGTATGCTGTTTTGTATTCACGGCTGTTTCGTTCTGTTTTTCCTCTCTGTAGCTTTGGCTCCTGGTGAGATTGGTAAGTTATAGCAATGAAAAATAAACTGTATTTGCATTATTATGTTTTAGTTCATATTTTACTGAAGTACTTCAAATTTAAAGGGACAGGTCATCTTTTACAAAACGTCTGAACAGTTTCCAGTTGACGGATGGGGATTAATGTTAACACACACAAAAACAAATCAGATCGAACAGTCCTGTAATTTGGATTCTACGAATGACAAACGAATGCGTCCCTCCATCAAACTATATATCGGTCAATAAAAGAGTTTAACTGATTTAGCATAATATTACAACAATATTGTACTTATTCTTGTAAAGGTATTGTGAAGCCGACATTTGTAAAGGTATGTCACGGAAAAAAAATGAAGAATATATAATTACATGTAGTCAGTTTAAGCGAGGTTTGGTTATTTTGCTTAGTATCCGCTCATGCCATTGTTATTTATGCGCGGGTCACGTAGCTAGCGCGGGTCACGTAGGGGTCACGCATAGCGTTGTGGTACTCCGTGGAATCCGTGAACGAACTTTCTCACTGGGTGAATACACGTATAATGCACAATTAACCGTTGGACGATGGTTTATTAGTTTTAGGTCTATAACTCCACGAAAAAGAGATTTCAAGCCCTAATTTTGTCAGGCATGCTATTAAACATGTTAAATGACATTTTCTTTCATATAAGACAATAACCTCGCAACTTTTGAAATTTGGCTTGCAAAAGAGGGGCTATCCCTTTAACACAAAATTATTTATTAATATGTGACCGGGTCTATAAGTGGGTTACCGTCTAGTTAGATCGAATTTGTATTATTTATACCATGAAATGTATCCTTATTGGATCCAATAATTCATAAATGATCTTCTGGGCCAAGACAGACTGGTGAGCTGGTTGCGTGTGTGTGTGTGTGTGTGTTTTATGCGTGTGTGTGTGTGTGTGTGTGTGTGTGTGTGTGTGTGTGTGTGTGGGTGTGTGTGTGTGTGTGTGTGTGTGTGTGTGTGTGTGTGTGTGTGTATGTATGTGCATGCATGTGCGTGTTTGTCTGTGTGTGTATATAGCTTTACCAGTTCTGAGGCAAAATGTAGTATAATGCCTGCCATAATGGAGCAACCTGTAAACAAAATAGTCACGTTCTTCTTTTAAATAAATAATTATTCATTTCTTATTGTCAAAAGTGGTAAATAGCTATGCCAATAGCATGGTTATCCATAATTGGAGTTTCATTGCATTTACACATTGATGTTACACTAGGTAAGGGTTACTACGAAACTGTTTTACCAGTTGACTTCCAACTAAGCCATGGTGATCAAATCCTACGATTCTCTTCAAACAAACTTTTAACATCTAGCTTTACTCCAAGATGGCGCATATTATCTGTTTAGCTGAGACAAGTCAAATGATACTTACTCATTGTATCGCCATTGTTGATTTGTTTAATTATTTTATTTTATTAAAATTAATATAATTTTAATTTTGATCCAGGGGTTTCCGCCCTTTACCAGATGTCCGCTCATTCAGCTGAAGTGACACGTGCGGAAACCTCTCCAGATCCCCTTCCGTCGGGTGTTTGCTTCAAGCTGACTTATTTCACCGGCGCATCAATGTCGGATGAAACCAATGTGACCACGGCAAATGATTGTGTCCAACCAGACGACACCCTGGCCCTTGATTCGGAGAGGTCGTGGCAGGAAACCGGCCTCATGACATGTCTGAATGACACATGTAGCGACCCGTCCCCTCTTGAATGGAAATTCACAAACATTTTCCAAGGTGAGTACAATATCATTAGGGTCACGTTACAGAGAGAGATACAATCGATTGTAAGTTACAATTTATAGTAATCAGAAACTGTGCGCGTTCAACCAATCAGATTCGCACATTAAGAACACATGATCTGACTAACAATTGATTGTACCTAATGTAGCAGTCACACCGCCAAACCGAATCCAAACCGAATCCAAACCGAATCCAAACCGACACGAGACCGAATAATTCGGGGACGTTTGGGGTGCTAGCGGTTTGGTGTCGGAGTGGTATTGGAATTGTCGGTCTCTTTTGTTGTGACTGCTAACCCCAGTTCGGGCTCTTGTCGGTGCCCGATAAAGTGGAAGTTCGGTCTGGTTTCGGTTTGGATTCGGTTTGGCGGTGTGACTGCTACATTCCAGTCGATTGTATCATGTCAGTCCCTGAACATGCTAAAAGAGGTAAAGAAATGAAGTGGCGTAGCGCCATGGGCATGGGGGGCACATTCCCCCGATAATTTGATAAAACAATACACAAATAGAGATAAAATCATTTTAAAAAACTAAAGAAACACGTAAGGTGTTCCCCCTAATAATGTGTGTGCCCCCTCTCCGACCACCGCTACACCACTGGAAACAAGACTTTCGCTTCATACACGAAGTCGTTTGTTAAATTTGCATTAAATAAATTCCTACTAATTACACACGTACATTAATACAAAAGTGTAAAACTATACAAATTCCCGAGGATTCTCACGTTCACATATCATATATATTTCACCACGTTAATTGTTCTGACCTTCTTATTAGATTTATAAACATAATGAAAGCATGGCAAGTGTAATACGGACATTTCAAAATTGTATGTTTTTCTAATTGTGGGAATTAAAACATACCAAATACAAAATGATCCCTAGATCCTTAGTATTTGATAACATATCTATACACTAAACAGATAACAAATCATACCGTTTATAATAATGATATAACTAGTTCGTCTTTATGACTTAAAGGGACTTAGTAACATTGTCCAAATCCTCAAAATAAAATTTTAATTCTAGCGGTACCCTTATACCTTGTTGTTGTATTCGTATTAACAATAAAATCATGGGACAGGTTTCGGTTTTTCAAATTTCCCTTTCGTTACAAAGATATGTATGATTGAAGTATTCAGATAAAAAAAACTCCGGGCGAGTTTTTCTTCAGTGTACAAAGTGAGTGCAGTGAGTTACTGAATAATCACTTTGCATTTTCGCTCTTTACTTGGCCATACAATGTCCATTTGACTTGAAATGTTCACACAATACCCTGTGGACATATGAGATAACAACAATATACATTGCATCAACCATTCATCACTTTTTGCACATGTCAACAAAGTTACTAGATCCCTTTAAATAGGTTTCTTATTATAATTTATATTATCTCCATAGATCGGACCCTTATGACATATCTAGTTGCGTCATGTGTCTTATTCTTCTTGATCGTGATCAGTATTGCTGTATGCGTATGTATCTGTCTCATGAAGAAGCGTAAGTTCATTTTATTGTTCATTTATAATAATCAGTATAATACATTTCTGAACAGATGATTAATTTCTTAATCAATTGAAATCTAGAAAACAAAACGTGAGTTGCTTCCTTTGTGTCGGCTTTTTATGCTGGTCTTTAAATATATACAATTGTACTTTGTCTGATTTTGTTTAAGACTTGATTTTCTCAAAATAATCTTCGTTTTAATGAAGCCCATTGCAGAACTGTATAGTTTACGAAATTCTTGACATTATGCATGTTGAATAAATTGGTTACTAGGTTAACGTTAACGTTAATTTTCATTATACAAGTTCGAATTGAAATTTGAAAACTCCACTTTATTTCCATGTTACGCATGTTGTGATGCTTTAGGTAGAAGGTCGCTTGTCATCAACAATGAAACCAACGACTTGAACATTCGTGAGGTTCCTCTGCTCGAAGACCCAGTGGTCGGCAACGGGACATCCCGTAACAACGATGAATACTCTTATCCATCGGATCACCATGGCAACCGCACTAACCCGTCTAATTACCATGGTAACAACGCTTACCCGATCAGTCGCGACAGGATCAGCACTAAGACAGGGAGTTTGCATGACAAGTACGCTAAGCCGTGGAAATCCCGTGGCAACAACGCTAACCCGTCGGGTAACCCGGATAATGACGCCTTCAATATGGATCAATACACTAGCCTGACTGCATACAGCACTAAGTCACCGAGTTGTCATGGTAACGGCGCTAAGAAATTGAGTTACCATGGAAACAACGCTACTGTGGCCCTGGATGGCGATGGTACTGCCGAGGATGGGCTGGCGACGTACACTAACTGCCATGTGTCATGTGTCACGGATAATGCTCCTCCGAGTGATGGTACAGACCCGTTTAAAGAGGTAATAGTTGGTGTGCTTGGATTTGATCCTAATATTCCTCCCCTTTTTATTTTATTTTTTTCGGCGGGGGGGGGGGAAATTATTTCACTATACTACTATGAATAACCACATAACCAATTTATAACCAACATATTCTTCACATTCCTCTTGTTCATCCCTTTCTCAAACGTCTTGTGATTGGTCAATTTGTTTAAGCGTCTTATTCATATCCTCTCTCTATCATTTCTGTCCGTGCACTTATAAGATACAAGCAACTCATGTTGCTATCCTTTTAAAGGTGTTTATTACCGACCTACAACAATTCAAGTAGACATTTTTTCAAGCCTAATATTACTGATAACCATCTGTAAGCGCTCTACCTTGATAATTATGAAGAGTGTGTTTTTAAAAATCTTCTTTCGTCTATGGTCAGCGCTTTTGATAACTTGTTAAAGATTAGCTTGAACACCTTCATACAGGATTAACAACGCCGATTATCGCTTGAAAAGGCGTAAATAAACCATTACTGTCCATAAAGCTACATTATCATGATTATACAGTACAATAAAACAATATGAGAATACATGTATTCATAATGACTCTCCTTTTGGTCTCTCTGTTTCAGTTAATTGAGGACGACGTCTACGATGACACGGCCTTGGAATTCCCAGATCCACCTGACTTCCTTAGGCTAGGACAACCGGCACAGTTCAATGCGTATGAGATCAACCTTCTCTCAGGAGGGGAATTCGCCCTCGGCTCCACCAGGCTGTAGACATGGTAGATGTTCGGATTAGTGACCTGCATTCTCTTGATCTCGAAGTTTGTAACATATCGTGCCCAAAAATCGGATCGAGGGTTCTGATCCACCAGACTTCCTGATGATCGGACAACCTACACAGTTCAATGCGTATGAAATCAACCTTTTCTCCGGCGGAGAATTCGCCCTCGGCTCCACTAGGTTCTAGATGCTCGCACAACTGATCTGCCTTCTCTTGATCTTGAATATGGCAGTCGAATTCTCCTTTAACTATAGCAGCCCGACAGGTATGCCTATACATGTACAGGGTTCTTCCTATGACCCAGCAGACTTTCTTAGGCTAGGACAACCTGCCCAGTTCAATGCGTCCTCTCTCAGGTGGGGAATTCGCCCTCGGCTCCACTAGACTGTAGATGTTTCGGTTCCACCAGGCTGTGGATGTAGGATAACTTACCTACATTCTCTGATCTTGAAGATTGTGTAATACTTGATCTTGAACTATGCATTGTACTTGTGATAATACCAGCCCTACATCATACGCGGTATAGTTTATTTGTTAGTGAAATAGAACATGATAGGCTAAGTGCAGCATGTTATTACGATTTGAGACATATAGATCATTGTATATTTATTTTTGTTTTATCTTTTGTTTTATTTTACTGTAAATATTATCATAAGTGATGTAAACAAAATTGTAATTAGAATTAAATTTTGATAAATTCAATTATGTGTACATAATGCAATCAATCTTAATTTTAAATCATAATAAGAACATACAACTAATAAAAAGCTAATATAGATAGTTGTTGCTAAAATCAAATATAAGTGTCTCAAGTTATATAAGATTCAATTACAAAAGGTTTGACTCATGTACATAATAATTTTATTTTAATGTCAAAATATATTATTGTATACATGTGTTGCTATATGTGCAAGGAAATAATCAGTCACACACACATTTGTAATATTATTGTGTTAATGAATAAAAAATTGTCTCTTTTCCGTACACGCTTTCAAAATTAACATAGGCGTAGAAGGCGGTGGTTGGGAAGGGAGGGGGGCTGCACCCCTTGGAGTTTTGAAAATTGCTATAATTGGGCAATAGTCTGGTGGCCAGATTTTTAAAAAATGGATTAGGGAGTTCTGAATTGTAGGGGTTGGAGACAAGTATTTTCTGAAAGAGTATACCCTAGAGCTCAGGAGTTTGCTTGTCTCCAGAATTGAAAATTGGTTTCCTGGGAGATATATGGTTGCCATGGTAACCACTTCGTAAATTTTTATAGAAAATGACAATATTTCGAAAAATTATAATTTCAAGGCCATAATGAGTGAACTTCCTCCAAAAAAAGATGTTTACAGATGTGGGAAAGATTCCCTAAAATTATTAGAGACTTTCATTAGGCAAGGTCAAAGGTAAAGGTCAAAGTTCATAGGTCAAAGTACAAAAATGAATGGAAAAAATCATGTTTTTGTACATTGTACAGATATCTTTCATCTTCAAATGAATTCGCATAATTGAAACTGCTGGAAACAAATAATTATGGATATAATGTATTATTACGATTCCAAAGCTGTATTTTCTGTCATATAGGACCATTTTACAAGGGAGATATGACATTTTTACGGTAACAATGTAAATGCCGCGATATAGTGCAATGTACACATTATCCTATGCAACATGCATACAGTGCTACAAACATTTTGCTAGTCAAGCGGGATGTCTGGAAAAGTTGAACGATACGGTTATTCAGCAATATGAACTGGGAAATGACTTGTTGTTTACATAACTTAGGTATGCTGAATACGATAAGCCTTGTTTCCAAGTGAAATTTTTAGTTTTTGACCCCCTAATTTGCATAAACAAAATGGCCGCCGAAATTGTAATTTACAAACATTCTCATATCGTATGTCTGTTATCATGTAGAGATAGGAGTTACAAATTGAATATTTCTACCCATTGAATGATAGCCTTGCAAATAATACAAACGTTATATCGGAGTAAGTGATATTTACTCTTACCATGCTTACGAATATGGAAATTAGTGACTGGCATTAAAACAAATAATATTTTCGAAGGAACATTGTCAAAAAGACAGATGTGGGAAAGATGCTCTAAAATGATTAAAGACTTTCATCGCGCAAGGTCAACAGTAAAGGTCAAAGTTTACAGGTCAAAGTACTAAAATGAATGGAAAATCATGTTTATGTAGATTGTACATGTTGTACTGATATATTTCATCTTCAAATGAATTATCTAATTGAAACTGCCCCGTAAAGTGCAAAGCACACAGTACATGTGTTATCCTATTCAAAATCTATATAATACAAATTACTAGTCTAGTTGAATATCTGGAAAAGTTTAACGCTAAGGATTTAGAGAATATAAACTGGGGAAAAGACTTATTTTCAGCATAATTCAGGTACGATGAATACGATAAGCTTTATTTCCAAGATAATTTTCCAGTTGTTGACCACCTAATCGGCATAAACAAAATGGCCACCAACATCGTAATTTTCAAATATTCTTGTATCATATACTATTTTCTGAGATACGAATAACAAATGAATATCTCTACCTATGCCGTATTATGAACGTCAGATATATAGTAAATCAGAGATTTAATATTCATTTTTTTATGAATAATTATGCAAATTAGTGACTAGCATTATACAAATCATATAATTACATCAATATGTATTATTTGTATTCGGTAAGCGAGTTTAACACTGAAGAGTCTTTATTCTTTAAGTAAGGCTTTGGCAACAAATAAAGGACATTTTAAAACCAATCAGATAATATGAAACAATCACAATTAACGTTAATCCCCTCATTATCATTCAACAAAATGGCCACAAGATATTATGTTGAGACCTTACGGTAGTGGAACTTAAGCATTTCAAAGCTTTGTAATACATGTACAATGAAAATAAATTGTAAAAGGGATATTATACGTATGGATAATTTGAGAGTGCTAAATTCTACAAACTATCGAGGTAACTAGAGTACTTAAATGCTCATGAATATGAAAATTAGTGGTGATCGCATCCAATAGAACAATGTTAAAGTGTATTTACTTTAATATGAATATTATTCGTTTGCAACTGGGCGAGGCATATTTTGCTTTGCTCATTTTCATATAATGAATATGTAAATTCAATAGTGAAGGAATAATTTCACTTATAAAAGAATCAACATTTCGAAATACTAATCACTACATTTCATTTACTTAATTTGCATAAAGGAACCTTAGTTAAGTGCAATTATGCTACAACTCTACTCTAGGGGGAAAGGGTACAACTTTCATAATTATAGAGAACTACTACATGTGTCATATATACTGGAAATATTAAATAATTGTCAACGATTTGATTATTTCAACATGAGAAAAGAACAAATTTTTGACTTTCAGATATCACCAAAAGTTTTGCATAAAATTTAAACCCAATATTTCATACAAAATTGACCCTTCATAATTTGGGAAAATGACACCAAAAATGAACAAAATTTTGTTTATTTTGAAATGTTTTACTGTTTACAGTGGATGTGGTGTGGCAAGATTGGTAGAGCGCGCGCTTTCCGATCATGAGATCCCGAGTTCGAACCCTGCCCACTGCCTTTGTCCTTCAGCAAGACAATTTATCCACAATTGCTGCTCTCTACCAAGGTGTATAAATGGGGACCCGGTAGGAGGTGAAAGCCTTTATGTGAACGATCTTCTTGAGCCCATGAGCGCTTGGAAGGAATGCTCCCCAGGGAGTGGAGATGGTGCACACAATGTGTGCTGGTTTGCATTGTATCCTATGACCGGGGGTAATATTATCATTGTAAAGCGCTTAGAGATGATTATCAATCATATTAGGCGCTATATAAATCGAGTATATTATATTATCATTACAGTGCGTTTTAAATGACATTATACACGTGATTTACTATTTCCTTGCCATTGATATATCGATGTGCCACAGTAATATTGATCTGTCTGCTGCTTGACTGTACAAAGACGCAATACTATGATCCTATATAAATAAATATTACGCAGTTTTTTCTTAAATATGCGTAAAATGGAATAGCACGGTCCATTATCAGTGCACTATAATTTTCTATTCAACATTCATGTTTATGATTTATCAGGGTCATCAGTTGCATAATGCGACCGATGGTCACCTGATACTATCTGAAACATGTGTTTCCATATGCTGACTCTGATGGAGTCTTTGAGGTGGAGGTATAATGGTTACAGTCCGTTATTCCGAAGGTTCGTTATTCCGAAGGTTCAGTTATTCCGAAGGTTCGTTATTCCGAAGGTTCGTTATTCCGAAGGTTCGTTATTCCGAAGGTTCGTTATTCCGAAGGTTCGTTATTCCGAAGGTTCGTTGATCCGAAAATAAAATCGGGTTCGTTATTCCGAAAATTAAATCGGGCTTGTTATAATACTATAGTTTGTGTTTTGTTTATTTAATTTACAGTCTGCATTAAAGGGAAAGTTGAGTTTTGGTAGAGAGGGCGCTAGACTACTTAATTGGTTTGTGAGGTAATGAAAAACTGAGTGTAAAATTTGAAAGAGCATAATATTTAAACAATAAAATCATCTTTGTTTGATCAAAATCGGTTCAGAAACGGCTGAAATATCCATAAATATAACAATTTGTAATAAACCCGGGGCCCCGGGTTTATTAGAGAATTTTGAACCAGCCGTTAAAAATTCAAAAAAATGCTTCCTCTTTTCAAAAAGTTACAAGATAGGTATTTAAATAGTTGTTGGTTATTTCTCTATCTAATCACTATTTCAACAAAGCATCACATGCACAATATTTTATTCAAAATGGTTAAAACCGATGAGTGTTTAGAGAGCGCCCTCTTACGTTTTAACGGCTCTTTTTGAATGATAACATGATCTTTACTACGTCATTCGTAATGTTGTGTTCCTTTCTAGTTATAACTATTAGTTTGTAATGTAATGATGCAGGTTTTGGTTACTAAAATTCAGTTTCACTAAAACTGTACTCTCCTTACCAGAACTCAACTATCCCTTTAAGCATAGCCCAACCCCTTTCCCTCCCTTGGCCAGACCAATCAAACATTTAAGTTTATTTTATCTCTTTATATGAAATTATAGCATTATAACAAACCCAAATTCATTTTCGGATTAACGAACCCGATTTCATTTTAGGAATAGCGAACCTTCGGAATAACGAACCCTCGGAATAACGGATCTTCGGAATAACGAACCTTCTGAATAACGAACCCGATTTCATTTTAGGAATAGCGAACCTTCGGAATAACGAACCTTCGGAATAACGAACCTTCGGAATAACGAACCTTCGGAATAACGAACCTTCGGAATAATGCAACAAATGTTCGGATTAACAAACCCTATTTCATTTTCGGATTAACGAACACTCAGGTATAGGAAAGTTGCGTGTTCGGAATAACGAACCTTCGGAATAACGAACCTTCGGAATAACGAACCGCACCCGGTATAATGCCTTGGAAAACAATGTTCATTGCTAAAATAAGCATTTATCGTAGAGCTGGTCCTGACAAGCAATTGGTGTGTTCCTCAATCAAAGAACAAAGCTGATAACCAATACAATATGGATATAAAGGTGCTGTAGAACAATATTGAAGTTGACCCACATAAGCCATTCTACATTTAAGCACCAAAGACTATATTACCAGCTAACCAAAGACTATATTACCAGCAAACAGAAATACATGAGGCAGGAACAGTATCTAAAATGAGGCTGCCTCATGCGTAATGCGTCATCGCTTATACCGTTGAGGACCCCCCCCCCCCCCCCCCCCCCCAACCCCCAAAATAAAATTAATAATATCTGATTGTACAGCAAACACGACAGTCCTGGTGGGGATCATGGCGGTTCAAGGTGTCGTAGGCAGCATAAAGGGTCAAAGAAAGCAACTCCGGTGAATAGCTTATGTATCCTCTTGATGATCATAGCCGTCAATGAGTTTAGGAATAGCCTAATTGCCTGTCCTGACCTAACCTTGATAGTTCCGGGATGGGTTCATCCACGAATGGGGCGATGTTGTCGTAAATAAACCGCTCGTATGGCACAGCATTTGGACTGACTGTGTCTTTACCAGGCTTCAACAAGTAGGTAACTTTGGCTTTCCTCCAGAGCTTCGGGATGTTGTTGGTGCTCATGCATGCATTGAGCATGTTCAGGAGCAAGTTGGGGTCGCCTGGACTAGTTGTTCCATTTGCTCATATAGGATATCAAGTCAAGCAGATTTTACATTTTAATTGCTTAAGCTAACTGGTCACTTATGGTGAGAGCATCCATGAGTATTGTGAGTCTGTGGCCGTTAGGAACCTGGCCCTCCCGGGATGATCATCGGGTTTTCCTGTCTATTCACAAGAAGTCGATGGGCAGCTTGATGAATACTATAAACGGTTCATACTAGCATAGCCACCTGGGAAAGAGGATGGGGGGCTTGCTTAATCAAATAAAAAAGATAAAACAAACTTAAATGTTTAGTCTGGCCAACATGGCCAAGGGATGGAAAGGGGAAGGGGCATGCTTAATTCAGGCTCTAAATTAAATAAACAAACAAAAATGCTAGTATTATAACAAACCCGATTTCATTTTAATTGTTATAACTAACCTGATTTCTTTTTCGGATTAACGAATCCTATTTTATTTTCTGACTAATAAACCTTCTTCGGAATAATGAACCTTCGGAATAACGAACCTTCGGAAAAACGAACCTTCAGAATAACGAACCTTCGGAATAACGAACCAGATTTTATTTTCGGATAAACAAACCTTCGGAATAACGAGCTGTAACCGTCTTGATGTACGAATAATTCTGAAATTATAGACTACAATGGACGTTTTAGTAAATTGAAAATGAAAATTGTAAGCATTATTTTGTTCATGTCTGTGCTACTTATCATCTAAAATGTTCTTGACATCATTTTGACAATCAGAGTTCGAAACAGTTCTATACTTCTGCAGTCTGATTGTTTTAGAAATGTCCTTATTCTTTTACCAAACCCTCATACTCGGCATTAAGACACTTCAGTGTGCGCTTGAGTAACTTGAACAAAAGACAACTAATCATTTAAAAGGAACTAGTAACTCTCAGTTTTGAAATGTACAATAACTGGCAAAAGTTGATCAAAGGTTTATTTTTAATGTGTTATTAATGTGTGACAATGTCATGTTTAATGGATGTTATAATGGTCGAGTAGTGAGCGAAAAGGCAAAGTGAAATTCGCTATATCATTGCACTGACGTTGTACACAGTTTTTAATATCAAGGACATACTATAGTTATAAACCTTAACACTTTAATCATAAATATCTTCATAACGAAAGAAAAAATAAAAACAAATTTAACTATATTCCATGCTTATGTTGGTAATACGTATGAATACAATCAGGTATCCGCTAGAGACCCAAGTATTGTAAATTTTGAGGATTTTGACAATGTTACTATAGATCCCTTCGAAAATGTGATTTGTTTTAATGCCAGTCATTAATTTCCGTATTCATAAGAGTAAATATAACTTACTCCGATATAAGGTTTGTATTATTTGCATGACTATTATTAAATAGGTAGAAATATTCAATTTGTAACTCCTATCTCTTCATGATAACAGGCATGCGATATGAGAATGTTTGTAAATCACAATTTCGGCGGCCATTTTGTTTATGCAAATTAGGGGGTCAAAAGCTAAACATTTCACTTGGAAACAAGGCTTATCGTATTCAGCATACCTAAGTTATGTTAAGAACAAATCATTTCCCAGTTTATATTGCTGAATAACCGTATCGTTCAACTTTTCCTGACATCCCACTTGACTAGCAATATGTTTGTAGCACTGTATACATTTTGCATAGGATAACACATGTAATGTGTACATTGCACTATATCGCGGCATTTACATTGTTACCGTAAAAATGTCATATCTCCCTTGTAAAATGGTCCTATATGACAGAAAATACAGCTTTGGAATCGTAATAATACATTCTATCCATAATTATTTGTTTCCAGCAGTTTCATCTATGCGAATTTATTTGAAGATTAAAGATATCAGTACAATGTTCAAAAACATGATTTTTTCCCCTAATTTTTGTACTTTGACCTGTGAACTTTGACCTTTACCTTTCACCTTGCCTGATGAAAGTCTCTAATCATTTTAGGGAATCTTTCCCATATCTGAAAACATATTTTTTAGAAGAAAGTTCACTCATCATGGCCTTGAAATTATAATTTTTCGAAATATTGTCATTTTCTATAAAATTTACGAAGTGGTTACCATGGCAACCATATATCTCCCAGGAAACCAATTTTCAATTCTGGAGACAAGCAAACTCGTGAGCTCTAGGGTATACTCTTTCAGAAAATACTTGTCTCCAACCCCTACAATTCAGAACTCCCTAAATCGATTTCTAGGCCACTTTTTCAGAGTTGGCCACCAGACTACAACAAAACACCTGAAATTCGGGCAAAACCATATCATGTTTGGGAAAACTATGCCATATTCGGGACAACCATATCATATTCGGGTAAAACCGTGTCTTATCCCTTACATTCGGGCAAAGGCATCTTATTTTCAGGCAAAACCATCTCATATTCTTGAAAATCGTCTCATATTGGGGCAAAATCGTGTTACTTCGGACTAAGCCATCAAAACATATAATTTCGTGGCATCAACTAGGCGAGGACCTCTTTTTTTTTGGGGGGGGGGGGAGATGGGGGTTATCAGGTGGAAAATCGGGAAATATATTCGGACTAAAATACCTCAGGTCCCCTGAGAAAAACTTAACTTTAGTAACCAAAACCTGCACCATTACGGTACAAACTAATACAGTCAAACCTGTCTATAGCGACCACTCAAGGAACCGGCGAAAAGCGGTCGCTATGGACAGGTGGTCGCATTAGACAGGTTGTCGGCCATTTTGAATGTCTGGTCGCATATATTTTGCCTGTATGAACATATATATTTATTTGACATCTGTACACGCACATGTCCATATTTCATTAGTATTGTTGCATGCATAACCACAGAAAAAGTTGAAATGATAAATTGGCATTATGGTCAGCAAGTGTTAGTTTCGAGCCAATGATGTGTATTATCTGTTTATGTGAAATAAACATTTATTTAATTTATTTACTAATTTATAGACTTGAGAGAATCAGCTGCACTTTAATAATTATGCGCGTGTGGAGTTTTCTATATAGAATTCTGAGGTCAAGATCTAATGTTTCGTTGTAATAAGCGCACGGATAACCAATGAAAAGGGGGGCAACACCCCGCCTCGGCAATTAAAATATTTGTTAGATGAAATTAAGTTGTGATGTTGAATACAGTGCCTTGCTCGACGTATTTATGTATATCAGCATCAGGTACTGAAGGGTAATAATCTTTGTTTATGAGTCTGAAACTAATTGGTGTCGGTAATTAAGCGTCTGTCTGAAGTCATTGTGATTTCAAAGTATTGACATGTTCACACATGGAGCCTTGAACGACCAGAGGCGGCTGAGTCGATGCCTTGGGTTGCTCATTAGCGCCAATTTTCGGTCGCTATACACAGGTTTAATACGTGCGTCTGGACCCAAATAGGGTGGTCGCTGGTCGCGTTAGGCAGGTGGTCGCATTACGCAGGTCGTTTAACACATGATTTTTCAGGGGAGGACCGGAGAGCGGTCGTTATGAGCAGGTGGTCGCTATAGACAGGTGGTCGCATTAGCAGGTTTGACTGTAGTATAACTCCACCATGCTCGAACAGTATACACAGTTACAAACGGCTAAGTAAAACCTCTCTTATCATTCAAAAAGAGCCGTTACAACTCAAGAGAGCGCTTTCATACACTGTGCATTTTGATGTTTTGTTGAAGTAATGATTCAATAGAAATATCCTTAACAACTTTTTTAAAATCTATTTAGATTTTCTTCAAAGAAGTCTATAAGCATTTTTTTTAATTTTTCTAAAAAGTCAAAATGTCCCCTGGTGGAGAAACTTTCGAATAAAAATATGTTTATGGATATCTCAGCCGTTTCTGAACCGATTTTGATGAAATAAAGTTTATTCTATCAATTTTATGTTCTTTCAAATTTGACACTCAGTTTTTCATTATCTCACAAAATTAATTGCAAGTCAGAAAACGTGCTCATTTGAACCAATCCCGTGCACCTTTAGTCACATGATCTACCTTACAATAATTCGCATCTTTACAATCGATTCCAACTCTTTCTGCAACGGGGCCCAGAGCTGCTAATTAGAGATCACAATGTATGAAATACCGATACGAACAGCTTAATTCCAAAAGGCGCTAAATCCACTTTCTCACCTTTAGAAAAAGCAGGTTTCTTCGTCCAACTTCATACACATGCCTAAATTAATATGAAAATGTTGCTCTTGATTGTGCAATTTGTCCTAAAATGTGTATTTCTAGATAGCTATGTATAGCTCAAACTGGACTGATATCGTTAACTCAATTTTGTATGGAAAGTGGATTAAATAGCGTGATTTGGATCCAAGCTCTTCATATTGACGTCACAAACCAGGAGAAGGGTCTCGGGTTACACATGATACCCGAGACTTTGCGCCAGCATTTACGTTGTAACCGTAGAACCACACCAGATGGACCTACTCGATGCTTTCTCATCATTTTGACACACATGAAATGTTCATAACCCTCTCCGTAATACATGTATGCGTATTGCTCAGATCGGTTCACTTCGAGTGTACACTGCATTGAAAGTTTGAAACAAATATTCAAAACCATGAGACACAGGCACAAATTAGCATCTTTTATTTTTTTAGAAAGTACAATTTGCACAACCTCCAAAGAACGTGAATATCACCGAGTTTAAATCAAGGCACTTAGATCAATTATTGTATGATGTAGATAATTCATTTTAAGCACCTTAGATGATTAATTGAAAAAATGCATTTTCATTTTGGTAAACTGATTTTAACTTATGGGATGCAATATTTTTGCTTAATTTAAATCTTGATATAAAATTAATGTAATAATTTACATTTGTATTGCCTTAATTATCACTCTTTTACTTCTTCTTTTTTTTCATTTATACATGACATCATTTATCGAAATACGTACATAACTTTGGTGTCCACTGAATAAAATAAAATGCTAACTGTTGAATGAATTATAAATAATCAATTTAGTTTCTAAGTTGGGATGAAATATTCCTAGGTTACACCTAATCTACAATAATTTCATAGTGAGATTCATTCGGATATTTTCACAGAAGTTCATGTAAATGGGGAAGAAAATCATGTCATGTGGTTATTTACATTGTAATGCTACAACATGTACATTATACAAAAAAACATAGTGTATTCTTTAAAATGATGCGGACTGTATAGCAATAGCACTGATACATTGGTTTCTCTGTTTCATTTTGTATGCACAGAAAGGGATCTAGTTACTTTCTCAACATGTGCAAAAAAAAACTGGCAAATGGTTGATAAACTGTGTATTTCTGAGATCATTCACTGAGTGATGTGTACAAATTGCATGGTACATTAATGTCGTATGACCGAGTAAGGAGGAAAATTGCAAAGTGATACTCGCGAACTCATTGCACTGACTTTGTACACATGTATAATAATCCACTAGATAATTACAAATCCGAACACTTCAATCATATATCTTTTTATCGAAAGAAAAATTTGGAAAACCGAAGCCTGTTCCATGCTTCTATTGGTAATACAAATTAAATTAGGTATGAGAGAACTGCTAAGGTTCCAAGTAGGTTTTGAGGATTTTAAAAATGTTACTTATCAAGATACACAATGAAGATCCCATTAAATCAATCACCTTGGATTCCGTGCTATACGCGACAGTCAATTATTCATAGTTTCGCACATCGTCTTTTTTGTCAATAAGACCACCTATTGTGTGATCGTTAGTTATTTGACATTGCTGACTTCGAATGTAGCAGAACATTCAAAGGGTTACACAATTTCTATTTAATTTGTAGAACATTACAAACTATTGAGTTTGAAATTGTCTATCACGTCAATAACAAGACACCGGTGTCCTTTAGTAGGTTATGTACAATGATACCAATTTGAATGTTAAGATAATTTGGTAGAAATTTGGGGATAAATTGATAAATCTATTTCTTCCAGGGAATTATTTAAAATTATTTATTTTCCATAATCACAATTAAATACCTTACAGAGTACAGGAATTTTTTACAGAATATAAATACAATAGATGTACAATTGATTCTGAGGGATGGCCCATTCAGCGCCGTCTACATGTAGACAGTTTTGGGTAAGAATAATTTCGTTTGATCTTAGTGAGTAATTAACATAACAATATTTAAAAATTCTTTTCAAATAAGGTGGATTTAAATCATGTGTTGCCTTATACCACTGAGTTTAAATGAGAACTTTAGCCTTGCTGCTAATGATTTTAAACCAACTCGATCATGCAAATCTTTAATTGACATATATGTCTTTATATAATGTATAATCCCTAACATAATTCTGCAAGCTCTGTTTTGGAGCTTCTGTACTTTATACATTCATTCATTGAAATTGAAGGACATGAAGTTATTATTTGAAGGCATAACTCTTTAATTTCAGTGCATTATTATGTACGATATAGTACATGAACTGCTTTTGTCCGATGGTTGTATAAATAGTCATGAAAGAGGGGGAAATGTACTTTCATTGATGACTATTTACTTGTTCACTTAAATTTAGGCTGTATTAATTATGTGACAAAACGTTTAGCCTAGTCTCGTACATCTCATTATAATACTTCATGACCCCTTCCGCCAGCCGGATCACGTCGGGTGTGATTTGGTCGAGAGGTGGTAGCTCACTCGATGGGCGAAAGCATGTGCTCTTCATCGCCGATCCAAACCAACAGGTGAATTTCTCAAGAAGATCGTCGCTGCACGCCTTTATCTGATTCGAACTAGAGGCGTCCCATTGAAGCATGTCATCATGGAAGGGTAGGCCAACGGCGGCGCAGTAGGCCGACAGTGTCGCCTTCGGATTGGCCAGGAGATCTGCGGTGTCGATGACGACAGGGTTGGCGTCGATGTTCTCCTTGATGTACACCCAGAGGTCATAGAGCTCTTTGACAAAGCATCCTGGCGGAAGGATACGGTCATCGCGCCCGAGATCGAAAGTGTCTTTGTCGACGGCTACGGATGATGCTTCACCGCTAAGGGATCCCTCTGGGGACGTTATCATGTGAATCCTCACCAAAAGAGAAATATAATTCATGACATTGCTGGATATCGGAGGGGGTGGGGGAGATAAAATACAGCGTCTCATGTCTTTTAAGAAAATTCTCCAAGAACAGTTTTAGGGCAAAGTAGTTCCATACTGATGCGCAATTAACCAAAAAGAAGAACCGTTTAAAAAAAAAAGGATACACATTTCGTATTTTGAGTACACATTTACAATGACACCGCTTTTAAAAGACTTTTAGGTTTTATTTGACAAAGACAATTATCATAAGGGTTCAAATTCTAATAAAACAATTAATACTAATTAGACTGTAAGTTCACCAATGATTCACATAATGCCACCCCAACCCCTTATCAGTTAGATCAAGCTTAGCCATAAAATGTATCTTGAATGATAATTGGTTACCTTCCGATAGGAGTAGAGGGCTCGAAGTGGGTTCCGGATCAGGAAGCTGTCACTCTTGCACAACTTGCATTTGTGGAGTGATTTTCACCAAGGTAATTTCGTTTTAACATACAGAGTGGGCACACGCTTATTGTGCCCACGAAACATCGTTGTATAGTTAGTGGAGTCATACTAAATATTGTTATCTAAATTATATAATTACTCCTAATCCAATCGAGCACTCTTACCATGTTGCGATGCAATAGTCCTACATTTGCTGTATTCCATAAGGGACGTGAAATGAGGTAAGGATATCTAAATATTACTTGGTTGCTACCCTCTTTCATGAAACATTATTACCCATTACAACCCATCCGCTAGATGGAAACTTTTCCACCGTCAATAAATGTCATCTCACTCAACAACCCACGTCGATACCGAGCAAAAACAGTAATTGTACTTGATTTGAATTATTGCCTTCGCTTTTTTAATGCTGACGCTAATTTGTATAGTTGCGAAAGTAACAAGTACTCTCCTAATTGTAATAAATAGATTGATTAGCAGGGCTTAAGCATGCTTCGAAAGTAAATCATAAGAAGAGCTTAATTCCACAAGAGGCTAAATCCACTTGTTCAACTTAAAGGGACTTAGTAAAATAATTGTCCAAATCCTCAAAAGCCAATTGGAACTCTAGCGGTTCCCTCATTTGTTATTGTTGTATTCGTATTAACTATAAAAACATGGGACAGGCTTTGTTTTTTAACATTTCGTTAACAAGATATTTACGATTGAAATGTTCAGATGTTAAATTATCCACTGGATCGTCAAAACCGTATACAATAGTGCAAATAGTGCAAAGTGCAATATTGAGTTGGTGAATATCACTTTGCATGTTTGCTCATTACTCGGCCATTAAATGTCCATTTAACTTGAAATTTCCAGTGGACATATCAGATAACAACAATATACATTGTATCAACCACTCATCACTTGTTGCACATGTCAACAGAGTTAATAGATCCCTTCTAGAGGAAAGCAGGCTCCTTAGTCCAACTTTGTACACATGCCTATGGCAATATGAAAATGGAACGTTCCATATTCTGACTTTGATTGTGTAGTTGTCTAATTGTCTAAAATTTAGAAATGTAGATAGTTACCTTGCTTATTGTAGCTTATGTACTGATATGATTAACTCAATATTTATAGAAAGCAGATTTAGCACCTTTTGGAACTAGCTCTACATATATTTTACTGATTTGACAGCAGTGTAGCTATATAAGAGTGTTGTTAAATTATGTTATTATGTCTTCATTCGCTGAAGAACATTTTCTTGCACGCACAGAACACTAGCGCACACGGTGATCGGTATACTCATAACACTAAAAGGTAATAACTAAATCGTCATGATAAACATGTGGCTCTGAAAATTAATGACACCAACAGCAATGACATTATTAAATGTAAACCGAATATATGGTTGATAATATTTTCATTATTAGTATCCATTGTTTGAGATACCGACAGAAACAAAATGATCTAGATAAAAATCAAAACTGAAAGTATACTTTTCTAGGCATGATGATGCATTTAACAAATTAATGTACTCCAACGGGACTCAAATATTTAGTACAAATATTTACTTTTTTATGACCTGTTTATTAGAGACTAAGTAGAACTTTGAATAATAAACAGCACATCAAGTTCGAAATTAATGAAGCGCTTCCTTGTTAATAAATCATATTCATACTTCGTTATTTAAGGCAAGACTACATAATATCAAATACATTTGTAAACTAACAAGATTTAATAGGTTAAGGAAATTAGTGTGTTATTCGGTTTCGGTTTTTAGTACTAGTTCAAGATGCATACACCAAGAAACATACAAGTCTCTATGTACGAAGCTTCCATGAACACAAGCAATAAAGCGTGTGTTTAATCTGTATAATTAGACAGGGCGTCCAACAAAAATGATTGAAAGGTAGCTTAAAAGTGACATATAAATTACTTTAGTCTGTTTCGACTAACTTTGTCGATGATACTATAGTGCACTTGGTATCTCTGCTCACATTGCATGCAAGAACGTCTTGTGACTGGTGACTGGATTAACAACATCCTGGATTAAGTGTTAACACGACTACTCGGTGTGTAATTATGAAGAGCCGGGAACAGTGCATCATTACGCTTTGGCTATTTATGTCATTGTTTGGTGAGTAGACCTCCATTGTTCCCCTCTACATTTAAGCCATGGGGAGGGAGCACTTGTTACTTTTAATCATCTTCCTCATAAATAGGCGCAGGGGCAGATTTTCTTAGTGGGGGTGGGTGTGTGAAGTCTCTCGCCCAAATGATGATCTTTCCTGCATTTTTACCTTACAAGCAAACCAAGACAAATTATTTATGAAAATCGGTTCATATTTATTTCAGACTAATTTAGTTCAAACATACTATGAACAAAATAGGATTCTCTTCAACTATGAACAGATAAAAGAAAACATTTGCCAATGATAAACTATGAATAGCTTCATGTAATCGGCATGATTATTGTTGTAGACGTGTGGCAAGATTGGTAGAGCGCGCGCTTTCCGATAGTGAGATCCCGAGTTCGAACACTGTATAGGCCCACTGCGTTTGTCCTTCAGCAAGACAATTAATCCACAATTGCTG
Organism: Echinarachnius parma; assembly: GCA_037951105.1. Taxonomy (NCBI): domain Eukaryota; kingdom Metazoa; phylum Echinodermata; class Echinoidea; order Clypeasteroida; family Echinarachniidae; genus Echinarachnius; species Echinarachnius parma. The sequence goes on from JBAMJV010012908.1 coordinate 40,888, forward strand.
CTCTCTACCCAGGTATATAAATGGGTACATGGTCGGGTGGGTACCACCACCCAAAAATAATAATCTTTTTATAGAAAGGTAACATTTTTAGTATTCCATTCCTTCAATAAGTTCACAAAAATATGTTTTCAGAAAAAAATATATAATTGGAAAACGCATCACCATTCTCAGCCATGCGGTGATGCGGTCTGAATGCGCAGACTATTATGCGAGCACAGCCAGCGGCGCTCTATGCAGAGCGAACGAATCATCCGGGATTCTATTGACGTACGCGTAAATTGCATTGGCGCACTCGCAAATGCCTGTCCCGTGTGGAACCACGAGAGCCGTGGTTCCGTAAGTGGTGGAAAATTAATTGCTTTGTTTATGAATTACACAACCCTTTGCAAAATGTTGGGTATCTATTTGATATCACAAAACGGTACCAAAACATATAATAATATGTTGTCCTTTGCCTGGTGGTCCCCTTAATTAGCCTGTAGCGACATCATCAGTGGCAGCTCGGCTAGTATACTCCCCAGGGCGTTGATAAATTACGCAATATCATTGTGTTGGTTTGAAATGTACCTGATGGCCATGGTTAATAATACTTTAAATAGTCATTTAAGCGCAGAAGAGTATTATATTTATAGTAGCTGCACTATATAAATGTTCATATTATTATTATCATTATTATCAGCTTGTTCATGCAGAATGTCTGGTTAAACACAATCTTGAAAACAATATGTAGATGTACAATGCATATAAATATGATTTCCAAAATGAACGCATTGTCTAAGTAAAACATAACATATCTTTGTAGAAAGACCACCTTTTCATAATGCCAACTTTATCCCGTTTATGTATGAAGCAATATAATGATCATGCAACTTGGTTTGAAAATTAATTATCATCCGGGCTGTCGGTGTTGTCATGTGAGCTGTCCTGCATTCATAAATTAACTCTTTGTCAGCTATATTGGTAGTAATTTAGTTATCATAATTTGCCTCATTAGCTATTTTAGCTTCATGTATGTTCCCATCGTCAATCAATTGACCGTAAGATTAATCGTGAATCTTTATTTTCCTACAAATAGATAGAACATTGGTTATTTGGTCTTGAGTTTCATTGCAGGTGTTTGTTTGGGGCTCAAAATAGTTGAATTATAGGCTAGCTAGAAACAACAAATAAGCTAAAAAAAACATAACGAATAACCTGGCTCTTCCATTTTTAGTTGTTGTATTATTATTCCAAATGGTTTTTATCGGATAACTGAAAAACAATGTTTAATCATCACAAATATATGATTTATGGGCAAAATATGAATTGAATGACCTTATTTGGCAATTATGGCACCCGGGCCCCGGCCTTAATAGAGTTAAAACAAATGCAAAACATAACAGCAAGTAAACGAACCCAACTAATTATCATGGTTGAGATCATCGAAAAACACATCTGACAATCTATAATCAGTTAGACACAACAATGAAATGTATGAAATTAGATTAAAATGTCCAAACACAAAGTGAAATTTAACATTGAATCTCGTAGAAACACGCTTTCTTTGCTCTTTTTATTTATGCTAAATAAAAAATAAAAACATGACTGCTAATAACTTATTTTAAATTATATTATTGACCTATTATCTATTATAAACATTCGCAGGGAAATCAAACCAACTTGTGCAAGATGAGTTAGAGATCGTCGACAACGCAACGGGTCGTACCTACAGCAATGGGACTCTTTACGCCATTTTCAATGAAAGCCACACCCTCACTTGCTCAATTCTGACATCCTCCAAGCCTCCACCAAACATATCGTGGTCGTCACCAGATGTAGATGCCGTGGTCTTTCTCAATGGCACAGACCAGAACAACCGTCCAAGCGACTTCAACCTAAATTTGACAGTCTCGTCGAGAACAGCAATGCTGATTGCAACGTACGATGACGCGAATAAGAATATCGTGTGTTCGGCTTGGCACTTTGAGCTAAGTAGGAGACTTTCGGCATTTGTTTACCTTGAAGTTGGAGGTAAGCATCTATATATTATATATATATCATATATTGAGAGGCTAAGGGGGCGTATCATTACAGAAGGAAATTGAAATCAACTGATGAACAATTCGAGACATAAGAAGGGAAAAGTGAATGGCATATAGGTCCGCGCACCAGGATAATCGATTTTGAATAGTGATAGAAGATAGGCCTACTGAGTTATTTTGAAGTTTCTTATTTTATGTGTTTTTCTCTAATTTTATGTCAAATCCAATCCATTACGACATACATGAGACTCTCTAATGAATTAAATAATACACATTTAAGACATTCGGTCACTCCTTATAGTATAACCTGTTCCCCGAGCAACTTTTACATGAACCCTGGACATGGTTGGAATATTACTTTAAAACTGTCCTCTACCGTATTTACACCACTGCATGAAACCTCTACTATTCTACTTGATGAAATTCCCTGAACTATTTTACTTAATATTTCATTATACAATTTTAATTTTCGTTCATCCCCATCGACTTAGAATTACCTGGAACCCCAACCGCCCCCTCGATAGTCAAGTCATCTACAACCACTAACTCTCTCCTCATCACGTGGATCCCCGGCTACTCTTACGGTTGGAATATGACGTTCACACTGACCTACTGCACTGAACAGGCCCTAAACATTTGCAAGGAAGCTTCTGGAATTCAGCCTTCCTGGTTCGTCATTGACAACCTAGCACCATCGACGCAGTATCGGGTGGACCTCCGAAGTGAGAATGTCTTTGGATACAGTAACGCTACTCGACTCGTTGTATCGACAAAACGTAGGTATTTTCTTTCCTTCAAACTAATCAAATATTATTATGTATCATCATTAACCATTGTTAACGCGGCAATGAACTTTGAAGCTGGCATATGCATTGAAACACCCTTGCTGTATTTAAACATGTATTCGCGCTTACAGCAGTTGACCGACAATACCTTCAGCTACAGTAACGCCACACCATACGCTGTTTTGACCGCGCGTAGATATTTCTGTCCGATGGCATCGTTATCTGATATACTCCTTTGATCTACAGATGGTAATTAGAAAATACCATGTTATTTCCTTAAAACTCTTGATAAAGGTTCGCAACCTTCAACCATTCAGTACAGTATCTGGTGGCCCCTTGAAAAGACTTTGTTTGGATATAGTAACGCTACTCGACTCGTTGCGTCGACCAAACGTGGGTATTTCAAGATCTTCTGAAGGTAGCTTTTCATAAACCTCGTGTATGGATGTAGTGAAGATGGGATGATATGGACAGAAGCCCACTACTATCTCTCCCCATTCAAAATGAAAATCAAATAATTTTGTCTTTGAATGAAGACTGTTAATGGCATGTTCATAAAATTACATATGTTTTAATTGTCTTTTGTTGTGATGTTCAATTCCATATTATAGTATCAAAGACGCTTCATTCTATACTCTCCGAAAGTACCTATGCCCAAAAGGTCATCACCGTGTGGGAGCTATACCTCCACACCCATCTCCACTCCCACTGTGCGGTTTCACTCCTTGCCCCACACCCCCGACCCAAGTTTCTGATCTTTATGTCATTTGTAAATCTAGCTTGGAGAGCATTCTTTTTATAAACTTATTTTCAGCAATCTGAAGAAAAACTATTACCTATCATTTAAAGGAGTATCCCACTGAGCGGCGAACGTTTGCGAATATAGCAAATTTGGGATTTCGCCAGGATTTGTTAAAGGTTGCAAAAGGTTCGTTAACGGTCGCAAACGGTTGCAAGACAATTCGCAAACGGTTTTAATTGTCGCAAACAGTTTTTCTTGTCGCAAAGAAATTTTGGACATGTTCAAAATTTCTTTGCGAATTTATTTTTTCGCAAACAGTTGCAAACGTTCGCAAACGGTTTTAAGACGGTGTCGCTAACGTTCACCAATGCTAGCGATTACATGACCATATGGTTCCTAAATGCAATCGACCCATTGAGCGGCGAATGCTTACGAACATTTGCGAATTTTCGATTCGCCAACTTTTCTGACATATGTTGGCAAAATTCAGTGTGGCAGAGGCAAAACCCTGATTTTCGCTAACATTCGCTAACATTCGTCAGAAAAGTTGGCGAATCCAAAATGTGCAAAGTTCGATAACGTTCGCAAACGTTCGCCTCTCAGTGGGATAGCCCCTTTAAGATTGCCTGCATTCCATTGATAATGTGCATATTATGTTTTGCTACGAAAAATGTACGTATACATTGTTGCATATGTGCAGTGTGCTTATTATTTACTGTTATTGAACCAAATCTTGCACAATCTACGAATCTTCCACATTCTATTTACTGTTTTGTCAAAAGAGTTAAAAACATGTAACAATAACTTGCATAATTTGTATTATGTTATATATCATGTTATAATATAGCAAATTACCTTCTCCTTTTTTTGTAACATAAAGCACCTCTATTTCATAATAAAGTATGCTGTTTTGTATTCATGGCTGTTTCGTTCTGTTTTTCCTCTCTGTAGCTTTGGCTCCGAGTGAGATTGGTAAGTTTGATATAGCAATGAAAAATAAACTGTATTTGCATTATTATGGTTTTAAAATTATTCAAATTAATATGTGACCGGGTCTATAAGTGGGTTACCGTCTAGTTAGATCGTTAGATTAATTTGTATTATTTATACCAAGACATGTATCCTTATTGGATCCAATAATTCATAAATGATCTTCTGGGGCAAGACAGCCTGGTGAGCTGGTTGCGTGTTTGTGTGTGTGTTTTGTGCGTGTGTGTGTGTGTGTGTGTGTGTGTGTGTGTGTGTGTGTGTGTGTATGTATGTGTGTATGCGTGTATGTGTGTGTGTGTGTATGTATGTGTGTGTGTGTATGTGTATGTATGTGTGTATGTGTGTATGTATGTATTTTGAAGGGAAATAAATGTGCGTGCATGTGTTTGTTTGTTTGTGTGTGTGTGTATATAGCTTTACCAGTTCTGAGGCAAAATGTGGTAAAATGCCTGCCATAATGGAGCAACCTGTATACAAAATCGTCACGTTCTCCTTTTAATTAAATAATTATTCATTTCTTATTGTCAAAAGTGGTAAATAGCTATGCCACTTAGCATGGTTATCCATAATTGGAGTTTCATTACATTTACACATTGATGTTACACTAAGTAAGGGTTACTACGAAACTGTTTTACCAGTTGACTTCCAACTAAGACTTGGTGATCCAATCGAACGATTCTCTAAACAAACTTTTAAGAGAGCTTTACTCGAAGATTATCGGTTAAGCTTAGACAAGTCAAATGATGCTTACACATTGTTTTGCCATTGTTGATTTGTTTAGTTTAATTATTTAATTTGATTGTGTTTGATATCATTTCAATTTGATCCAGGGGTTTCCGCACTTTACCAAATGTCCGCTCATTCAACTGAAGTGACACGTGCCGAGATCTCTCCAGAACCCCTTTCGTCGGGTGTTTGCTTCAAGCTGACTTATTTCACCGGCTCATCAATGTCGGATGAAACCAATGTGACCACGGCAACTGATTGTGTCCAACCAGACGACACCCTGGCCCTTGATTCGGGGAGGTCGTGGCAGGAAACCGGTCTTGTGGCATGTCTCCATGACACCTGTAGCGACCCGTCCCCTCTTGAATGGAAATTCACAAACGTTTTCCAAGGTGAGCACAATACCATAAGGGTCCCGTTGAAGAAAGAGAGACAATCGATTGTAAGTTACAATTTATTGTAAGTCAGAAACTGTGCGCGTTCAACCAATCAGATACGCACATTAAGAACACATGATCTGACTAACAATTGATTGTACCTAATGTAGCAGTCACACCGCCAAACCGAATCCAAACCGACACGAGACCGAATAATTCGGGGACGTTTCGGGGACGTTTGGGGTGCTAGCGGTTTGGTGTCGGAGTGGTATTGGAATTGTCGGTCTATTTTGTTGTGACCAGGGGTGTCGATCCGTTTTTGAGATTGGGGGGGCGAAATTTGAAAAAAAAATTCCAGAGTGACCACTGAGAGAGCTAAAAGCCCCACATTGGCATGCCCGGAAGTTTTATTATGCGCTCATTGAAAGTGTCTTGATGGCTCGAAGACCTGACTTTGGGGGGCACCCACATTTGGGGACAATAAAGGGGGTCCAGGGGGCCCCCGGAAGCTTTTAGATTTCAGACATTATTTTGCTCCTAGCATGGGTGTTAAAATTGTATAAAATAGTGAACCTACTCATAACGTATTTTTAAAGGGCATAGCGAGGAAAAGACTGAGCCTTGCATGAGATGGATCCACGTGATCATGTATACTATAGAGCCATCGATATAGTCTAGGGCATTAGGCTCCCATGAAACTAAGCAAGGGCCTCAACAATTTCTCCAAAGTGTAGGGGAGACATTGCGAGGAAGCGAAGCGACCGAGCGGGGGAGGGTGTGGGAGGGGGTGTCCCCCTCCCACAGTAGGGAGCTTTTGTATTTTTGGGCGTGAAATTGTGCGATTTGGTGCACACCTGAGACAGAAATTTCACGTAATATGAAGTATATAGGTATGGAACCAAACATACATAATGACAAAGGGAGGGGGACAATCTGCTCCTTTTTCAAATGTGGGGGGACAGGATATTCCAATTTAATTTGCGTTCAGCGCATATGTACCGAGATTATTTTTTTTTCTGTGACGGTGTGCTATCTATAGATGAGGGTTTAATAAACTTCGTTTGAGGTGTGCGTTTGAGAAATTACGCTGCCCAACACATTTCAAAAGGTGAGTTCCCACAACCCAAATGAAACATGCAATATGAGAAACTGTATGCGCGCGAAGCGCGCGGCAAAAAAGAGATTTACAGTCTTTTTCAAACTAAAAAACGGCCATTTTGAAGATTAATTATTGATAAATGTGTCTTTCCCCTCTTTGGCATTATATCACTCGATTTTTTTCTTCTTCATTTTCAGAATTATTGGGGGGGCGAAATGATATGTTCGCCCCCCCAATATTTTCATTGGGGGGGCGACCGCCCCCCCTGCCCCCCCAGGATCGACACCCCTGGTTGTGACTGCTAACCTCAGTTCGGGCTCTTGTCGGTCCCCGTTAAAGTGGAAGTTCGGTCTGGTTTCGGTTTGGATTCGGTTTGGCGGTGTGACTGCTACATTACAATCGATTGTATCATGTCAGTCCCTGAACATGATAAAAGAGGTAAAGAAATGAAGTGGCGTAGCGCCATGGGCATGGGGGGGGGGGGGGGCAAATTCCCCAGATAATTTGATAAAACAATACACATAATTATAGAGATAAAATCATTTTTGAAAAAAATAAAGAAACACGTAAGGTGTTCCCCCTAATAATGTGTGTGCCCCCTCTCCGACCACGCTACACCACTGGAAACAAGACTTTCGCTTCATACACGAAGTCGTTTGTTAAATTTGCATTAAATAAATTCCTACTAATTACACACGTACATTAGTAAAACTATACAAATTACCGAGGATTCTCACGTTCGCATATCATAGATATTTCACCACGTTAAAGGGATAGTTGAGTTCTGGTAAGGAGAGTACAGTTTTAGTGAAACTGAATTTTAGTAACCAAAACCTGCATCATTACATTACAAACTAATAGTTATAACTAGAAAGGAACACAAAATTACAAATGACGTAGTAAAGATCATGTTATCATTCAAAAAGAGCCGTTAAAACGTAAGAGGGCGTTCTCTAAACACTCAGCGGTTTCAACCATTTTGAATTAAATATTGTGCATGTGATGCTTTGTTGAAATAGTGATTAGATAGAGAAATAACCAACAACTATTTAAATACCTATTTTGTAACTTTTTGAAAAGAGGAAGCATTTTTTTGAATTTTTAACGGCTGGTTCAAAATTCTCTAATAAACCCGGGGCCCCGGGTTTATTACAAATTGTTATATTTATGGATATTTCAGCCGTTTCTGAACCGATTTTGATCAAACAAAGATGATTTTATTGTTGAAATATTATGCTCTTTCAAATTTTACACTCAGTTTTTCATTACCTCACAAACCAATTAAGTAGTCTAGCGCCCTCTCTACCAAAACTCAACTTTCCCTTTAATTGTTCTGACCTTCTTATTAGATTTATAAACATAATGAAAGCATGGCAAGTGTAATACGGACATTTCAAAATTGTATGTTTTTATAATTGGGGGAATTAAAAGATACCAAATACAAAGTGATCCCTAGATCCTTAGTATTTGATAACATATCTATACACTAAACAGATAACAAATCATACCGTTTATAATAATGATATAACTAGTTCGTCTTTATGACTTAAAGGGACTTAGTAACATTGTCCAAATCCTCAAAATAAAATTTTTAATCTAGCGGTACCCTTATATTTTGTTGTATTCGTATTAACAATAAAATCATGGGACAGGTTTCTGTTTTTCAAATGTCCCTTTCGTTACAAAGATATGTATGATGAAGTATTCAGATAAAAAAAACTCCGGGCGAGTTTTTTCCTTCAGTGTACAAAGTGAGTGCAGTGAGTTACTGAATATCACTTTGCATTTTCGCTCATTACTTGGCCATACAATGTCCATTTGACTTGAAATTTCACACAATACCCTGTGGACATATGAGATAACAACAATATACATTGCATCAACCATTCATCACTTTTTGCACATGTCAACAAATTTACTGGATCCCTTTAAATAGGTTTCTTATTATAATTTATATTATCTCCATAGATCGGACCCTTATGACATATCTAGTTGCGTCATGTGTCTTCTTCTTCTTGATCGTGATCAGTATCGTTGTATGCGTATGCATCTGTCTCATGAAGAAGCGTAAGTTCATCTCATTGTTCATTTATAATAATCAGTATAATACATTTCTGAACAGATGAATAATTTCTTAATCAATTGAAATATATATAACAAAACGTGAGTTGCTTCATTTGTGTCGGCTTTTTATGTTGGTCTTTAAAAAACTACAATTGTCTGATTTTTTTTAGACTTGATTTTCTCAAAATAATCTTCGTTTTAATGAAGCCAATAGCAGTACTAGTACAGTATAGTTTACGACATTCTTTACATTAGGCATGTTAAATAAATTGGTTACTAGGTTAACAATCATAATTTTATTTTCATTATACAAGTTCGACTGGAAATTTGAAAAAGAATTACTTTATTTGAAATCTTCCATGTTACGCATGTTGTGATTCCTTAGGTACAAGGTCGCTTGATATCAATAAGGAAACCAACGACTTGAACATTCGTGAGCTTCCTCTGCTCGAAGACCAAGTGGTTGACAACGGGACATCCCGTAACAACGATGACTACTCTTATCCATCGGATCACCATGGCAACCGCACTAACCCGTCTAATGTTCATGTCAGCAACACTTGCCCGATCAGTCGCGATAGGATCAGCACTAAGACAGGGAGTTTGCATGACAAGTACGCTAAGCCGTGGAAATCCCGTGGCAACAACGCTAACCCGTCGGGTAACCCGGATAATGACGCCTTCAATATGGATCAATACACTAGCCTGACTGCATACAGCGCTAAGTCACCGAGTTGTCATGGTAACGGCGCTAAGAAATTGAGTTACCATGGAAACAACGCTACTGTGGCCCTGGATGGCGATGGTACTGCCGAGGATGGGCTGGCGACGTACACTAACTGCCGTGTGTCTTGCACGGATAATGCTCCTCCGAGTGATGGTACAGACCCGTTTAAAGAGGTAATAGTTGGTGTGCTTGGAGTTGATCCTAATATTCCTCCCCTTTTTATTTTATTTTTTCGGGGGGGGGGGGGGTAAATTATTTCACTATACTACTATGAATAACCACATAACCAATTTATAACCAATATATTCTTCACATTCCTCTTGTTCATCCCTTTCTCAAACGTCTTGTGATTGGTCAATTTGTTTAAGCGTCTCATTCATCTCCTCTCTCTATAATTTCTGTCCGTGCACTTATAAGAAACAAGCAACTCATGTTGCTATCCTTTTAAAGGTGTTTATTACCGACCTACAACAATTCAAGTACACATTTTGTCAAGCCTAATATTATTGATAACCACCTGTAAGCGCTCTACCTTGATATAAAGGGTGTGTTTAAACAAATCTTCTTTCGCCTATGGTCTGCAGCGCTCTTGATAACTTGTTAAAGATTAGCTTGAACACCTTCATACAGGATTAACAACGCCGATTATCGCTTGAAAAGGTGTAAATAAACCATTTATGTCCATAAAGCTACATTATACAGTACAATAAAACAATGTGAAAATCCATGTATTTATAATGACTCTCCTTTTGGTCTCTCTATTTCAGTTAATTGAGGACGACGCCTACGACGACACGGCCTTGGAATTCCCAGATCCACCCGACTTCCTCAGGCTAGGACAACCGACACAGTTCAATGCGTATGAGATCAACCTTCTCTCAGGAGGGGAATTCGCCCTCGGCTCGACCAGGCTGTAGACATGGTAGATGTTCGGATTACTGACCTGCATTATCTTGATCTCGAAGTTTGTAACATATCGTGCCCAAAAATCGGATCAAGGGTTCGGCCGACCTCTGGTCCACCAGACGTCCTGATGATCGGACAACCTACACAGTTCAATGCGTATTAAATCAACCTTCTCTCATGTGGTGAATTCGCCCGCGGCTCCACTAGGGTCCAGATGCTCGGAAAACTGATCTGCCTTCTCTTGATCTTGAAGATTGTATAATACTTGATCTTGAATATGGCATTCTACTTGTCCTTAGCAGCCCTACATGTATGCCCATACATGTACAGGGTTCGTCCTATGACCCACCAGACTTCATTAGGCTAGGACAACCCGTACAGTTCAATGCGTATGCAATCAACCTTTTCTCAGGAGGGGAATTCGCCCTTGGCTCTACCAGGCTGTAGACATGGTAGATGTTCGGATTACTGACCTGCATTCTCTTGATATCGAGGTTTGTATAAACATATCGTGCCTGATAATCGGATCGAGGGTTCGGACGACCTCTGATCCACCAGACTTCCTGATGATCGGACAACCTACACAGTTCAATGCATATGAAATCAACCTTCTCCCAGGCGGAGTATTCGCCCTTGCTCTACCAGGCTCTAGATGTTCTGATTACTGACCTACATTCTCTTGACTTGATGATTATATAATACTTGAAGTGATCCATTAACTTGATATTTCGCAAAGAAAGTAAGGGTTGGGACTTCAATCATATAACAATGTCACTGTAAGTTTCTTGAGAATGATATGTGAGAATTTCAAAGAAAAGGAATACAGTTAACCTAGTGAGAAAATCAGGGTTTGATTTAATCCCGATCGTTTGCGTGAAGTATCCGAATTCGGATACTATGGACAATTGAGTATCCGAATTCAGATACTCGTGGCTACGGTCGTATACCGTTTATAGACGCTCTTAATTTAAATTCAATCTTAAATATATCCATGATTATGGAGACATTTGAAAAAATCAAAACCCCATATCATTCTTCTGTTATCATAAGCCAAATAACGACGTACAAGAGAAGTGGTGATATTGCTTGAAATTGTACAAATTTAATGTAAAAGTAAAAGTCCGACCTCTGATCCACCAGATATCTGGGCAATCTGACAACTTGCACAGTTCAATGCGTATGAGATCAACCTTCTTTCATCAGGAGAATTCGCCCTCGGCTCTATCATGCTTTAGATGCTCGGAAAAGATGCATTCGCTTGATCTCGAAGATTGTATAATATTTAATTTATCAGCCAGATAGTCGGACCAAGGGTACGCCCAAGCATTAATCCACCGGGTATCAGGGCAAACTGACAACTTGCACAGTTCAGTGCGTTTGATATCTATCTTCTATCAGGCGTAGAATTTACCCTCGGCTCCACTAGACTGTAGATGCTCGGCGGTGAGCATGGTGAGGTAGCTGTTGGGCACGGGAGCGTGGGGATCGGGGGGCAATGGTAAATCCCCACTGTCTCCTTATTCCTAATTCCCTCATTGTGAAATCTTTTATAACCTCTAGTTGTACTTTTTTTTATCAGGCATTTGTATGGCCCGCCTGATTTCATTACGCTAGGACAACCTGTACAGTAGGTTCAATGCGTTTGATATCAACCTTCTGTCAGATGAAGAATTCACCTCCGGTACCACCAAGCTATAGATACTCAAAGAGCAAAGAGCAAGATAGAAGAGGAAGAAGTATTTTTGGCCCTCCCCTAATACTTTTACATTATTGATGACTGTCTTACGTGTACCTATGTATATAGCCCGGCAGATATCTATTTATACAGACTATCACTACCGGCACAGTTCAAATCAGTATGAGATCAACCTTCTCCCAGGCGGAAATTCGCCCTTGGCGCAAGGTCCTAGAGGCTATACAGGACGGCCCCCAAAACGGAACGGGTTAGTTCCCATATTAGATAAGCATAATGACTAGTTTTACAGAATTATATAGATAATCTGTCACAAAGAAAAATTATACCAAGAACAGTAATTTAGGTCTAGTAGTTTGTATATTAGGGTGCCTTCATGTACCAATTTTTGTCAAATTATACAAAGTCGGTGCCTGAAAATCACCCTTTCTGCCCGCCATAGCATCAATCAGCCATCAGAACGTACACCTTTGTCATGTTTGTTAGCTGTATAACCAAGGTTGACCGAGAAAATAGGATTGGCAGGGATTAGGCGCTGTAGACCGCCGGGTGAGTGGCCGAAACTGCTTTAGTTTTCACTTTTTGTAACACCCCCTTGACATCTACATGAAATTCTACCAGAAGGTAGAGAAAAATATACTGAAAATAACTCCACATCTCGTCAAGCTCAAAAGATGCACATTTTTTTTTAAAGTGGAAAAAACTTGAAACAATTTTGTACAACGCTCTCTTAAAAATAATCCAATCCCAGTGAACCTCTCATTAGAACGTAACGCTGTCCCATAAGCTAGAGCCAATCAGATCGCTTTTTTTATCGTTGTGCTAAAAGTTTATTTTGATGCGAAGTGATTACACGAACTTTATCTGGATTTTGTTGTATACATGGAATCTCAACTCACAATAAATGTATTCGTCTAGACGAATTAATTCTAAAGAGATGAGGAATGAGTACCACTTTGACAAATTACCAAAAACACATTTGAAGTTGATAAATAATTTTAGGAAAAGAGACCGATCCGCCACTAGCACTTCGGCTAACGAATATTATCAGGCTATTGTCGCCTGAGCTCCGGGGCACTGGTCGGCTACGTAAGGTGGCAGGGAGGCATAATGCAATCGCCATCAGCATGAATCTGGGAGGTAGTCCTTTCTTAAGATTACCCCAAATGTAGAAAATAAAATAGAAACAAGGCTTTCCTCCCGTATTCATGCTGATGACGTTTGTGTTGGGCCTACCTGGTGCCTCTTTTCGTAGCCGACCAGTGCCCCATAAGCCCGGCGGGAAGAGCATGTTGATGTTACGTACATCATATAATTTAGCTCAACGACAAAACAAGCAATCTGATTGGCTCTTGCTAACGGGGTCGCGTTATGTTCCAATGAAAGATGCAATGGGATTGGATACATTATTTTTTACGCCGTGTATATAAGGCGCGCGGTTTAAAAACAAAGCTTGTGATTGGCTTATGACTCTGACGCACTGTAATCCGTACTTGAGAGACGCACAGTGATTGGACAAAATGTATCCAAGTAAATCGATATTTTTCGATGATTGTTTTCATTTTATGAATTTATGTACACGTTTCGCGATTGACGAGATATTGATTCCATACTTAAATATATTTATAAACAATCTCCACTACTTAAAATGTAACTGTACGAGGGGTGTCACAAAAGTAACGAATTTTCACCCTCGCCCGGCGGTCTACTGGGGTCTGGGGCGAAATTGCCGGGGTCCGTTTAGGGGGCTCCCCCAACATCTCATGTATGGGAAATCAATTGTGCGTTTAAGAAAAGAAAAAAGAGCAGTGCCCTTCATGCCCTTGCAGAGAGATTATCCTTTAAAAAAGATACGGTTTGTACTATTATTCAAACCGTATCCTTTAAAAAAGATACGGTTTGTACTATTATTCAAACCCACCGGATAGTTCATTTGTTAGTACATAAAGAACATAATTCCAGCATAATAATACTACTTGAGACATATAGATCATTGTATACTATTTTTGCTTTTACTTTTTTTTGCTGTAAATACCGTACTTTCATTAGTGATAATTGAATACACTGTTATTTGCATTAAATTTGGATAAATACAATTACATGTATATGTGCAGACAATTAAATTATTATAATGATACATTTTAGATCATGATATGAATAACAAATAAGAAAAGGCTAATATGAATAATTAAACTCTCTAGTTATATTAGATTCAATTACAAAATGTACATAATAGTTTTATTTCAATGTCAAAATATATTCTTGTATTTATGTTGCTATATTTGCAAGGAAATAACCAGTCACACACACATTTGTAATATTCTTGTGTTAATGAGTTGTCTCTTTTTTGTACACGCTTTCCTAAATGTAGATTTTCACTAAAATGTAATACTGTTGAACACACTTCCCATGCAAAATTAACATAGGCGTAGACTTTGAAGGCGGTGGTTGGGAAGAGGTGGGGGGGGGGGGGGGGGGGGTGGCTGCACCCCTGGAGTTTTGAAAATGGCCATAATTGGGCAACAAAACATGTGAAATTCGGGCAAACCATATCATATTCGGGTAAAACCGTGTCTTATCCCTTACATTCGGGCAAAGGCATCTTATTTTCAGGCAAAACCGTCTCATATTCGGGCAAAATCGTGTTAGTTTCGACTGAGCCATAAAAAACAAATCATTTTCGGGCATCAAAAACGCGAGGACCGTTTTTTGTTTGGAGGGGGGTGGGGTTATCAGGTGAAAAGTCGGGAAATATATTCTGACTAAAATACCTCAGGTCCCCTGAGAAAAACGTTCCCCTACGCCCCATGAAAATGAACCAGAACAATTCACGACTGCCAATTCTCACGAGACCCATTTCAAACATTTCTCAGGGTCGAACGCCCACGCCTCAAACTATCAATAATAATGACACGATAAAGCCTGTCAATCATTTATCTTTTGATACATTGATTGAGTTTCGTGGTTAAACAAAAAATGAGACGCGTATACGGTATGTGAAGTAACCGGACCGCCGTGTATTAATGTATACCTTGTGCACGTTCATAGCCTCATATTCAATTAAGTTTTTGTATAATTCATTTTGTGTGTGTCATAAGATCGCGATATGTACTTACAAATAATTTGCTAAAATAAAAAATGAGTTCATAAAAAACGTTCATAGCCACCTCATCAATCAGGTTTCTGGATAATTATATTTTGTTGTTGTCATAACAAAAAAAGTGGCTTTTCAAAGTGCTATCATTTGCCTGGTAACCGTTAACCATTACAACAGAGAGGTGGGAGACGACGTGTCTCCCACCTCTCTGATTACAAGTTATGCAGCAAGCAAAATGTACTATGAGCAAATCTGGTAGAGTTTCGAACAAATCTTGCACATTTGCATGATTTATTCTTTGAAATTCAAAGCCATACAATAAACCACTACATGTTACAATGATCAAGTTTTTTTTTTTTTTTTTTTTTTTTTTTTTTATATAAGGTGCAAATGTGAACAATAGCCCACCAGAGTGTTATTGTGACTCTAGAGGGCCAATCAAATGGTCCACTGCATCAAACTCAAAAAATAAAATTAAGCAAACAAAATATATATTAATACTAAAAAACTACTTTAACAAGAGGTGAACATGCGCACGGCCTTTAAAGGATTGAAGACCAGTGGTTGTTATGTTGCCAACAATATGATCTGGAAGAGAGTTCCATGTTCGAACAGCCGAGTGAATAAAACTTCTATCCAGAGTGTATGTTCGAGCATCAGGAATGGTGAGTGCGTGGTCTGGCAGTGATGTGCTGTACCTAGTCACACGCCGTCTATCCAGAGGAGGAGGAAGCATATCAGCCAGGTCTTGTGGGCAGTTGCTAGTATGCATTTTGTAGAGTGTTGACACTGCAGCAATCTGTCGTCGGGGGGACAGGCTAGGGATGGAGAATAGGTTGCGTGCAGTGGTCTCATCAATTCCTATTATTTTGAGAGCTTTCTTCTGGATGTTGTCAAGTTGGGTGAGAGTGGTTGGTGGGGCGTTAGTCCAGCATAGGCAGGCATACTCCATAATGCTCCTGACTTGTGACTTGTAGACAGTAGATCTGCCTGTAGTGTCGAGCTTGCCGGCAACTCTCCTCAGAGCTCCTAGTTTCTGTCCAGCTCTGGTGGCGATAGCTGAGATGTGTTTGGTCCATGAGAGCTTGCAGTCAAACGTGACTCCTAGAATATCAAGTTGGTCATTTGAGTCTAGCTGACAGTCCCCGAGATAGATGTTCGGTTTTGATGGAGTTCGTTTTTTTGATATCATCATTGTCTTGCACTTTGCTGGCTAAAAGGTGACCTTCCATTTGTCAGCCCATGCTTTCATCTTGGCAAGATCCTTGTTTAGACTGGCAGCAACAGCGTTGATGTCCTTAGGTGAGTGGATGGGAGCAAACAGCGTTGAGTCATCTGCATATAGGTAGAGTTCGTTCTCGCATATGTCAACAATATCGTCAATGTAAATAGAGAATAGCAGAGGCCCAAGAATGGATCCCTGGGGAACAGAGGCGTTGATTGGCGACGCTTCCGAAGTCTGGCCCGACATGACGACTCTGATTGATCTCCCTGAAAGATAACTGTGTAGCCATGTCAGCAGTTTTCCGCAGACACCCTTTGACCGAAGTTTGGCTAGCAGGCCGTTGTGCCACACCTTGTCAAAGGCTCCCTTGATATCCAGCGCTATGACACACACCTCCTCTCCTTTGTCCAGGGCGTTGTTCCACTTCTGAGACAGTATGGTGAGAAGATCTGCAGTGCTGTGGCCTGGTCTGAAACCAAACTGTCTGTTTGAGATAAGGTCATTCTGGAACATGTATCTTTGTAGCTGCAAGTTTACTGCTGCTTCCATGAGCTTGCTAATGATGCTGAGTAGGGAAATGGGACGATAGTTGGACGGGTCTGCCTTTGAGTCCCTCTTGTGTATTGGTGTCACTGTGGCTGTCTTCCATAGACCTGGGAAAACACCTTGCGAAAAGCAGAGATGGAATAAGCGACTAAGTGGGCTGGCAAGCTCTGCGCTGCACTCTTTAAGAACTCTTGCAGGGATTTGGTCTGGGCCAGTTGCTTTGTCGGGTGCAAGCTGCTTCAACAGTCTATTGATGATCTTCGGCTTGAAGATGACATTGTGGAAGGTGGTTGCTGTGACTTCGTCTAGGTGTGGGGCGGAGGTTTCAGCATCTCGCAGGTGGCATTTCTCAGCAAATGCCTTGCAGAAGACTTTAGCTTTCTCTCCAGCTGTAATATGAGCTGCATTATCGTTAACGATGACGGGAATGTCGCAATAAGCTGCCCTCCCAGCAAGAGTGTTGACTACCCTCCACCACTTTTTACTGCTAAGATTGTTATTAGTTAGATCTTCTTTGAGTTTCGTGTCGTAGTTCCTCTTGGCCTCTTTTTCCGCCGTGTTATACGATTTCCTAGCTTCAGAAAAAGTGTCCTTCATAGAGGCTGTGTTGTTCTTTTTGAGTTTCCGAAAGATCCTGCGTTTCTTTCTTGCAGCCCTTCTGCATTTGTCATTGAACCATGCTTTGTCGCCAGTCTTTTTTGTTACAGATTTGCTAGGGATGTAAATATCCATGGCATCAGTTATGATCTCTGTGATCCTGTTGCATGCCCTCTCTGGGTCGTTCTCCTTGAATGCTTGCGACCAGTCTGTGGAGGCAAAGTGGCCTCTCATTTCCCAGTAGTTGGTGCGGTCATATTGCCATACCTACTTAGTCAAAAACACGATTCATTGTGGCAATCATAGTATTCAGAGCTTATGAATTATGTAGGTGCTATACGATTTGGAAGTGTAAATAGTTTTATTATCATTATTATTATCACGGTTATTATCATTATTATTAGTAGCAGCAGTAGAAGTAGAAATAGCAGTAGTAGTAGTAGTTGTAGTAGTAGTAGTAGTAGTAGTAGTAGTAGTAGAATAAGTAGTAGTAGTAGTAGTAGTAGTAGTAGTAGTAGTAGTAGTAGTAGTAGTAGTAGTAGTAGTAATATAAGTAGTAGTAGAAGTAGTAATAGTAGTAGTAGTAGTATTCATATGCGTACCCAGGGGGGGTTCAACCCCCCCCCCCCCCGCCCGTTTGACCAAAAAATTACAGTTTTAGGGGGTTTGAACCCCCCCCCCCCCTTTTCAAATGGTAACTGGTCTCGAGACCCAAGTTTAGCGGTCTCGACCGTCATTATCGATGGCCTCGGCCGCGAAAAGTGCGAATAAGCTTGGTATCGGCCTCGAAAATGTCGAAGATTTTCGGTCTTGGTCTCGAAAATTTGAACCGGTCCTGGTCTTATTATTAACGTTATTATGTGATACATAATGAAACAACCTGTAAAACTTTCACCTACATATTTTGTGAGGCGAAACACAAATGAATAATTAATAATTATGTCGTATAGTACATCATGATGTTATCTAAACCCAAATGACAGTAATGGGAAGATTACAGACGTCCACCATGTTGGCCTAACAAACTGATCAACATGATTGAAATAGTGTAAAAGAGGGTTTTATGTGGTAAATTATGAACCAAAGTTTTATAATCCCATATTAGTAAAAAATATATTCTTTCACATGGTTAGTAATAAGAGCGCACATTACATTTTCTTTTATGGGTGGGGCGTTTCACAATACTGTCATTTAGCATTTAAATGTTACTGTTACTGATAAACGCATTTTTGCGGCTGCCATGTTTTCTAACAGTACCTTATGAAACGTCATCAGACCTTGTACTAACTAAAGCGGGTTACGTTACCACTGACCCAGCAGCAGATTCAACAACGCTTACATAAGACGATGTTGTTAGTGCACGCTCCAATGCGCTCAGATGAGGTTTCATACGGCACATCTCCTTGAACATAGATCATGACATTTGTGTGGTATTGATGGGGTCCATTGTGGCCGCAAAACCATTATGGAATTGACCAAACACATTACATAAGAATATATGGATCTATGGTATGCAATGTTTACCTGTAAACCTCAGTTCAGTTTATTGCACATCCAATAGAAAAATTGCAACAATTTAGCAGCCAAATACAATATTATGAAATACAAAATATAAAAAAACATCATTATAATGAGAAAAATGCAATAACAACAATAACACTAACAAAATAATTGAATGGGTAAAGCAGGGATGTGAGGGACCAGAAAAGGCCATTGACCTGCCTAGGCTTGTACAAACCCAATCATCAGTAAAAAGCAAATATTTACAATATGAACATTATTTTAATGAGACATATACATACACACATACAGAGGGTGGGCAATATTCCATAAAGTTAAATAAATACATTGTAGCTTGTTATTTGCTTGTGTTTTAATTAACGCTTAAAACATGATATTGTTGGAAATTCTTTTTAAAAATCTGGTAAGTTATTCCAAATAACGGAGCCCGTATATGTAATAACTGTAGGAACATAGAGTTTGTTTGAATTTCTAGTAGTATATTGATTTACATCGCTATTAAAGATAAAAAGCTGGTTCTCTTGTACATTAATTTTAAGAAAACATAAAAGCTCCAACACTTATATTATATAAATCATGAAGTTGTTTAACAAGTTAAACAAAATAATGTACATGTATGTGCTATGTTTTATTATAACACTGACGGCTTATAATTTTACAATAAAAAAATATATTATGAATCAAGTACGAGGCGCAATTGCCCCTACAAAAATACAATAAATAAAATATGGCAAAATCATAGTGTTATACAAATTTACAAACAAGCGTAATGGTAAAAGGTATAATTGATTTGGTCCTTGCAAGTTAATTTTGATAAAAATGGACACCTAAGAAGGTTATTTCGTGAACTTACTTATGTTTTGTATTATTCATACAAATCTAAATAATGTCTTTATTTGCATAATATTATTTGTTTTTGTTTTAAGAATGACAAAATTGATCAACAACTCATTGGCAAGGAACCACTTATGTATTTTATAAATTTCAGTATTCAATAAAACATTACTTTTACGAGGTCTTTAAAGGGGTAGTTTAGTTTTGGTAAGGCTGAACTTTAGTAACCAAACCTGGACAGTAACACTATAAACTAATGGTTATAACTCCACCATGCTCGAAATGTATACAAAATTACAAACGACTGAGTAAAAAGCCCGTTATCATTCAAAAAGAGCCATTAAAACTCAAGAGGGCGCTTTTTCAAAAGGCATTGGTTTCAACCATTTTTCATACAAAATTATGTATGTGATGTTTTATTGAAATAATGATTAAATAGAGAGATCATCAACAACTATTTTTAAAAAGCTTTTGAACATTTTTGAAAAAGTGCAAGCATTTTTTTTATTTTTTGAAAAATTCATCTAATTATTTGGGCCCCAAATAATTATAAGATCAGATATATTTATTGATATTTCAGCCGCTTTGGGTCGATTTTGACCAAATAAAGTTTATTCTGTCATTGAAATTGCATGTTCTCTCAAATTCGACACTCAGTTTTTCATTACCTCACAAAAAAATTGTGATGTGCAGCGCCCTCTCTACCAAAACTAAACTACCCCTTTAAACCAAAATAAAAACAAAGTGGTATTATCAGCAAATAAAATAGTAGATGAAATGATACTTACAAATGGCAAGTCATTGATATACAATTTACCAATACATGGGCGTCGATCTGTCATTGATACCCATTCATCAGGGGGGGATGATCTATTCATTCATCCCCCCCTGATGAATAGGTATTACGTAAGTATCGACGCCCATGTACCAATATAATACAATAGATAACTGTGATGTCAGTATTAATTACTTAAACTAACATATTCCTTTCGGTTTAAATAATAACTTTGAATCAGAAGAAGAGGAATTCCCCTGAAACCAAAAAACATAACTTATTTATAGAAATATCATGATTAATACTATAAAAAGCTTTATATTAATCTAAAAAAACACCAATCAAAAATTCATTCAATTCAAAAGCATTATAAACTTTATCAATACATTCAAGAATAGCATTGCAAGAACTAACCTTTTCTAAAACCAGAGTACGTTTCATATAAATATTATTTTTACTTATCACATAAAATCTTTTAATCATTTTGCTTAAACAGATCAAACTGATATTGGCCTCTAATTATTCAAAATTATTTATTGCCACTTTTCAAAACGGGAATCGCCTTTGCAATTTTCAGGGCTTTGTGTTACAATCATATACATTGAGTTTTTCGATACCACATCAATGAAAAAATCAATTAAAACACATCAATAATATATGTGTTGGTAACTGGGCGTAAAAACGATGAATTAAGATGATTACCAGCTTTTTAAGTACTTATCATATGCTATCGAATCACTATTGAAAGTAATCGAACCAGTGGGTTTTTCATTTCAACATGTCTGTAGCATCATGAGAAACCTCATAAGCATATTTTTATATCAAAATATAATATAAAAATGCACTCGAATCTTATTTTTGATATTTCTTATTATTTCCATAGTCTTGCGCATTTTTTTCTTTGAAAACAAAGAAAACCAATTTTATTCAATAATGTAATGAAATTAAATTAAAATCCAGAATGGTTTGTATATTGGTTTGGATGATCTCTCTATTTAATATTTTTACCTAACACATATTTTGAAGAAAAAATTATTGAAATTGAGTTGCCTGGAGGGTGCCCTCTTTTGTTAGCGGCTGCTTTTAAAACAGCCCTGTAACTTAACCGTTTCTATGTTTACTGCTATTCAATCATTATTGATTTATAACTGTTAAAGGGATAGTGCAGTTTTGGTAAGGCTGAGCTTTCGTAATCCAAGCCTGCGAAAATACTCCACCATGATCGAAATGTATAGAAAATTACAAACGAATAAGTAAAAAGCCTGCTATGGTTAAAAGTGAAACCTTGAAACACAAGAGAGCGCTCTCTTAAAAAACATTCTTTTAAGGCATTTTTCATACAAAATTATGTACCTATTTGATGTTTTGTTGAAATAATGCTTAAATAGATGGATTATCAACAACTATCTAAAAACCTCATTTGAAAAAAAAATGTAAGCATTTTTTTAATAGAAAAATCATCGAATAAATCTAGGCCCCGGATTTATTCCGATCGGATATATTTAGTGATATTTCAGCCGTTTCTGAACCGATAAAGTTTATTCTGTCATTGAAATTTTATTCTCTTTCAAATTTTACACTCATTTTGTCATTATCTCACAAAAAACTGAACTACCCCTTTAACTAAATGATTAATGATAACTTACAAGCTTTAGTCAAATTATGATTGCCCAAAATGTTACGCTCCGTGTAAAGCAGGGTGGTTAATGATAGCTATTACGTATTAACTGTCAATGATAAAAAGCTCAGGTGGAACTGACTGAAGCTATTCCATTTTGTAGGCAAATTCAACTATCGGTTCATATACAAAATTGTTGCTAAAGAGAGGAAAAACACATGAAGTAACATTTTAACAATGAAACAAAAATAATACATAATCATTGTAAATTTATTTGAAATGTCGGTGCTTCAATATGCATGTCGATAAACAAACGACATACAATATAATTATATTGAAATATAATACTGAAAATGAATATGCACGAAATTACATACAAATTATCATAAATACCCGTAATAATCTTGCTTATAATCAAAATGTTAATAAGGGCATTTTAGACTTCAGATTATACTACGTGTATTACTCATAATACTAATCGGGTCCTCCAAGCCTTCGCCCGGGTCCTTCACATCTCCGCCGGACTCCGTCGGGTCCGCCGCTCCTCTCGGGTTCCGCCGCGCCTCTCGGGTCCTCCAAGCCTCCGATGGGTCTTCCTCTCCCCTGTAGCGTCATCTACGCTTCTGTCGCGTTTCCCATGATTCCAGTGTTAGTGACCGTCTTCAAGCAGGACCATGATGTGAGCGCCAATCTGCAAAAGATAAACAACAAGAAAAAGAGCCAGTATCCACTAAAATAAGAGAGAGAAAGAGAGAGGGAGGGGAACATTGCGGCACAACAGTTATAAATAGCGTTATTGTTTGTTTTTTTGCAAATAGTATATAAAGGTAAATTTTTGATGATTCATATCATCTGAGTTTTATATCTGAGTTCTGAGTTCTAGCTGAGGTCCATCTGCTCATCTTCGTCGAGCATCTCCATCTCCCCTGGATGTGGGAAATATAATGGAGATGATTAAGTTACTACCGTACTGTACACTACTACATGTACTAGTCACAAGAGCCCTAACAAGCCAAGCTTACATAGGGCGACCCAGTTTGGTGGCACACGCACGACATTACTGGACAGGGGTCCTAATACTTATAGAGCTTGGTCTTGTTGCTCTGTTTCGCCATCAGTTTAAGGATATGAAACCCCGTGGCACATTACTCACAAGAGCTCTAACAAGAGCCTATAAGTATTATAGAGTCCTGAGACTGTCCTGAGTTCTTAATTTTCCTTTTTTCCTAAGATTCACTATGACGTCGTCATCCTGCGCAAGCCAAGCTTACACAGGACGACCCAGTTTGGTGGCACACGCATGACATTTCTGGACAGGGGTCCTAATACTAATAGAGCTTGGTCTTGTTGCTCTGTTTCGCCATCAGTTTAAGGATATGAAACCCCGCGGCTCGTTACTCACAAGAGCTCTAACAAGTGTCTATAAGTATTATAGAGTCCTGAGACTGTCCTGAGTTCTTAATTTTTTTTTTTTTTTTTTTTTTTTTCACGTCGTCATCCTGCGCAAGCCAAGCTTACACAGGACGACCCAGTTTGGTGGCACACGCATGACATTTCTGGACAGGGGTCCTAATACTAATAGAGTTTGGTCTTGTTGCTCTGTTTCGCCATCAGTTTAAGGATATGAAACCCCGCGGCTCATTACTCACAAGAGCTCTAACAAGTGTCTATAAGTATTATAGAGTCCTGAGACTGTCCTGAGTTCTTAATTTATTTATTTATTTTTTTTTTTTTTTCACGTCGTCATCCTGCGCAAGCCAAGCTTACACAGGACGACCCAGTTTGGTGGCACACGCATGACATTTCTGGACAGGGGTCCTAATACTAATAGAGTTTGGTCTTGTTGCTCTGTTTCGCCATCAGTTTAAGGATATGAAACCCCGCGGCTCATTACTCACAAGAGCTCTAACAAGTGTCTATAAGTATTATAGAGTCCTGAGACTGTCCTGAGTCCTGAGTTCCTAATTTTCGTAAGATTCACTATGACTTCACCCTGACGTCACCCTGGTGTTACTCTAACACCCCCGGTGCACCTATATACAGATAGGAGAGAATCAGTTGATATATATATTGACTGTTTATTTCTTAGACCAGTACTTACATTCAGTAGTCTCCTCACTCTCTAGTTCCATGGGGTCCGCAGGCTCAGGTTCAGGTACGGGGCTCTCGTCTGCTCTATGCGCTGTCGTCTGCGCCCGGCTATAGTTATAAGGATTGAAATGAAAAGGAAAACACGTAATGAATTATAGGTGTTTGTTTTTTAAGTAAATAGACTATGACGTCATACAAATATATTTTTAGAATTTTCAAATTTGAAGATTATTTCATTATTAAAGGGATAGTTGAGTTTTGGAGAGAGGGCGCTAGACTACTTTTTTTTTTGTGAGGTAATGAAAAACTGAGTGTAAACTTTGAAAGAGCATAATATTTAAATAATAAAATCATCTTTGTTTGATCAAAATCGGTTCAGAGACGGCTGAAATTTCCATAAATAAAACTATTTGTAATAAACCTGGAGCCCCAGGTTTATTAGAGAATTTTGAACCAGCCGTTAAAAATTTTTTTAAATGCTTCCTCTTTTCAAAAAGTTACAAAATAGGTATTTAAATAGTTGTTGGTTATTTATCTATCTAATCACTATTTCAACAAAGCATCACATGCACAATATTTTATTAAAAATGGTTGAAACCGATGAGTGTTTAGAGAGCGCCCTCTTACGTTTTAACGGCTCTTTTTGAATGATAACATGATCTTTACTACGTCATTTGTAATTTTGTGTTCCTTTCTAGTTGTAACTATTAGTTTGTAATGTAGTGATGCAGGTTTTGGTTACCAAAATTCAGTTTCACCAAAACTGTACTCTCCTTACCAGAACTCAACTATCCCTTTAATAATAATAATATGACGAACTTATATAGCGCTTATTTCATTATTAATAATAATAATATGACGAAATATAACGCTTGGTGCAAACAAGCCTTAGGCATTTTGTTCGCAGTTGCCCCCCCCCCCCCCCCCCCCCAATTTTAACAAATACTTGCTCTCCCACAGTGTAACAGGTGATTGGCATTGTAAAAGTCCAAACTAGGCCCCCCTTCTGCAGAAAGAGATACAATCGAGGCTAAGTTACAATAATTGTAAGTCAGAAAATTTGTGCGTTTCAACCATTCAGATTTGCGCATTATTTTAGAACACGGTCAGACTTACAAATAATTGAAAAGTACATTCAGTTGTATCTCTTTTTGCAACGAGGCCCATCTCTTACTTTTGAGTCTCTGCGATACTGTTGATTTGGAGAAATATAATTACTTTGACCAGTGGGATACCCCTCCTCTTCCAAAGTAAATGAGGTGCTTATAAAGATATATACATTTAATCCCCCCCCCCCCCCACCCCATGTGACGGGTGCATGTTCCGCCATGGTTACCCCCATCTGGGTGATTGATACTATATTTACCACTGTAACACTAACAGGTGATTGGCGTTGTAAAATGGTTAAACCATGTGAATTGACGTTCTTGGTGAAGACTTGAATGCGGAGGAGGAGACTTTTCATGAAGTGTATTCATATTTAGTGACACTGACTGACACCGTAGCTCACGTTTAGAACAATTTATATAGAACTAGGCTCTGCTGACTATCTTTTTCTGGCCACAAGGTCAGTTCATCTCTATGAAAAGCTGGACAAACAAATTAAATACACCTCCGTTCCCTCCAATATCTATCTTTAAAGTAGTGGTATACACTTTCGGAAATATCCGCTATCTTGTGTAGCTAGTCTTGTCATCATGGGCGGTGAATCGTATTTTACTGTGGATTCCCGCAGTCAAATGCAGGGTTATACATGTATATACCCCTCACAACAAGTTCCGCAATTCAAGTTTGAGCGTTCATATCTTGCCTATTACTTTATCACCGTTCATACATTTGGTATCATTGGAAAGCTTGTTTACACCCCTATACATTGGTATTACACTAGTTATGGATATTGTGTCATGGAATGTGCATTACATCCGAATATGGGGCAAAGTCAAAAGTGACATGTTGCAAAATGCATTTATATTGTCAATATGATTTATCATGTAATTGGAAGGATTAGTGATGTTTTGAATGATGTTGAGGCGATAATGCATGATGGCAATGGCGTAGTATTATTTGTGGTTTTGAATACAATTATGAATTCTTCTGTTGTTGGGACAACGCAAAAGTGACGTTTGATCTGTAATTGTGGTGGAAAACTGACAAACTTGCGGCAATAGTGTGTAAAAGTAAAAAATAATGATAATTTCTCAATCAGTCAATAAACACATTACATCTTCCTAACAGCGTTCACGAACGTTACTGCACCACCTCAAATTCTTAAAGACACATTTCATTCTCCAAAGAAAATGATAATTCGCCATTGACATACTCGCATGACTGACTTTGACATCATTTAGAACTGCACTTTATTCTCCAATATCAATGCATTTTGCGACATTTCACTTTTGACTTTGCACCATGATCGAGTGTCATGCACATTCCATGATAAGATATTCATAGCAAATGTCATATCAATGTATTGGGGAGAATACAAGAACTATAATTAAGTAATATGAGAGATATGAACGTTCAAACTTAGATTGCGGATTTTTTTTGTGAGGAGTATATTTAATTTTACATCGATAGGGATAACGGGCTGTTTTTGAGTGAAATAAATGAGGAACGACTATTAACAAAATAATGCATTATTGACAAGATAAGAGCAAGACCACGCATTGAATATACTTTTTCGATTCCTACCTTTCCAGCCATTCTGTAAGGGCATCCCTCAGTTGCATGCATATCTCATGTTGATCCATTGCTCTAAAAAGTTGAAGCTGTTGTTGTCAGGTCTGCCAAAGTTTGCAGTTGTTGTTGTCAGAGCTGCCAAAAGGTGCAGTTGTTGTCGTCAGAGCTGGCTGGCAAAGGTTGAAATTGCTTTTTGCCTTCTAATGAGCTTTGGATTCTGGCGATTCCACCCGATGAACTGAAAATGTTGGGCTCAAACGTCTCCTTTTAAAGAGAGTTTAGTACAGGGTTCTCTATGGGCAAACAAAGTCACCCACCAAATATAGAGATCCCACCCATCCCTTCTCTGATTGGTCGGAGGTCACCTACCAAAGGTAAAAACTCCCACCTCCTCACTTATTGGCCAGTACTGCTGTACTCCTAGCTGATTGGTCGAAATTACGCGCTCGCGCAAATTGGGAAAATATGGCAAAAACATACCGTTATATATTCGGCCAAAACTTCCTTAATTGTAGCTCACAATTTCTTGTCAGATTTAGAAAGTATATGAGTTGAACATATGATTTCATACAACATTTGGGTTCATCGGATTTTCTAACCTCGTCCTATGGCACGTTGAAGTTATAAATTATAATTTTTGTCGATTCTTATACATCTCGTTTGGAATGATAATGCACTTTTGACCGTATCACGGTTGTTCTTTACTGATTTTCTCCCAAATTTTAATATATTGCAGCTAAGATTGTCTTCTATGATAATCAAAGCAAATGGATAAGTTTCGTCGCAATACGATGACATAAAACATAAATTATTTTGTACAGTTCAAATCAAATTTTACGTTTTACATACGAGTGTCGTACAGTGCTAGTGAATCAGGGAAACAATTTCATTCTTCATTACTCTGGATTTGTATAGCCCTTCAACACTTTTACTTAATTTCAGTTATTTAGATGCATTATGGGGGAATACAAGTGATTGAAAGATAATGATACATGCGCCCGCTCAAATTTGAACAATATGGTATGCCCTTTTATATTCTGCCATAACTTTTTTAAACAAATAGATACACCCAAATATTATTTCATATTCAGAAAGAACATTAGTTGTCGAAATGATATGATACAAAACTTAGGCCGATTACTTTTTCAATACATGTATCGACATATCGTAATTTCAGTACGTATCACCTAATGCTATAGGTTTACACCATGTCCCCGGCGGCCACGGCAGCCCCGTTTGCCCAAAACGTAGTGCGCCGTGAGATTTTGACAAATTTTTCAAGTTTTGTTAGGTCTTGCCAATTTTTCTCACGGTCTATCATGGTCTACCACCGTATCCGTGACGGGCCGAGGGGGGAAGAGCCCCTTTCCCCCAATGATGGTGCGTTTACACCATGTTCCCGGCGACCACGGCAGCCCCGTTTCAGGCCACCGTGGACAAAACGGGATGGACGTGAGACAACGCGGGGGGACGCAATGGGCAAACGTGATAGGCCGCGATTGCCGTGGATGCCGGGCCAGATTTGTAAACTGTCAACAAATTTGCCACGGCAGTCACGGTGCGGATGAGAAGCCTAGCAGGCCCAAGTAAAACGGGGTGAACGCAACAAAACGTGACAGTACGTAATATGCCGTAACAAAACTTGGAGGCTGTTCGTAGTAGGACAGGAAAGGACCGTGAGAATGTCTTTCCGTCCTACTACGGACAGCCTCCAAGTTTTGTTACGGCCTGTCACGTTTTGTTGCGTTCACCCCGTTTTACTACGGCCTGCTAGGTTGCCGTGGCAAATTTGTTGACAGTTTAAAAATCTGGCCCGGCATACACGGCAGTCACGTTTGCCCATTCCGTCCCCCCGCGTTGTCTCACGTCCATCCTGTTTTGTCCACGGTGGCCTGAAACGGGGCTGCCGTGTCCGCCGGGGACATGGTGTAAACGTAGCATAATGATTATTTTAACAAAACATCACATGCATAATTTTGAATGAAACATTGTTGCAACCTTATCTTATAATGATAACCGGCCTTTTACTTAGTCGTATGTAATTTTGTATACGTTTCAATCATGGTGGAGTTATAACTATTAGTTTGTAATGTTATTGTGCACGTTTCGGTTACTGAAGTTCAGCCTTACCGAAACTGTACTACCCCTTTAAGACTAAAGAGTGATCTCTAAATTTTGAACCATTTGTATCAATATAATTATGTGAATATCAAAATATGTTTGGACACAATAACTATTCAAAAGAAAGATCATCAAAATCAATTTTCAACAGTTATGGTTATATTTTTAATAAATATAAATATTTTCTGAAATTATTGAATAAAAGTTGGTTCCGAACATTTATCCCAGTCAGAACTGTTATGTATATTAGTTGAATTCACAATTACAAACAACTAAGTAAAACCCTGTAAAACCCGACTAAGTAAAACCCTGTAAAACCCGACTAAGTAAAACCCTGTAAAACCCGACTAAGTAAAACCCAAAGGGCGCTCTTTACAAAAATAATTGGTTTTAGCCATTTTTCATACAAAATTGTGCTTGTAATGTTTTGTTAAAATAATGATTCAATAGAGATAATCATCAACAACTTTTTAAGAACCTATTCAGAATTTTTTCAAAGTAGTCTTTAAGCCTTTTTTAAAATGTTTTCAAAAAAGTCAAAATATCCCCTGGTAAAGAATTGTTTAATACTAATATGTTTAAAATTGTATGTTTTTCAATTGTTATATTTAGTTTTTCATTACCTCACAAACAATTGTCTTGAAGCGCCCTCTAAACCAAAAATCAACTACCCCTTTACAGGGGAAGTTGAGTTTTGGTAAAGAGAGTTCAGTTTTAGTGAAACTGAATTTTAGTAACCGTAACCTGTAAGATTACATTACAAACTAATAATTATAACTCGAAAAGTCTGAATGGATGCCTTCGCTAAATTGTTCAATTTGTATGAGCACATGCAGTCACCTGTGTCCTAAAGTGAGCCGGCCATTAAATCTAATCAGTTCATTCTCTCGTTGAAGGAATAGTACAGCTTGGGTAAGGCTGAACATAACCCCACCATGCTCGAAAGGAATACAAATTACAAACGACTACCACAATTATGTAAAAAGCCTGTTATCATTTTTAAAAAGAGCTGTTAAAACTCAAAATGGCGCTCTCTAAAAAATCATTGGTTCCAACCATTTAAACACAAAATATTGTGCATGCGATGTTTTGTTGAAATAGTGATTAGATAAAGAGATAATCAACAACTATTTAAAAACCTCTTTTTTAATTTTTGAAAAGAGAAAGCATTTACAAAATTTGTTTAACGGCTTGTTTAAAATTTTCGAATAATTGCGGGGCCCCACAATTATAAGCAATAGTTATGTTTAAAGGAACTACAGTCTAGATGGCCTAATTTTCACAATTATAATCTCTATAAGCAACTTTTCCTCAAGAAAAATAATAATTTGGCAGTCATTTCCCAGGAAATCAATCAATTTTGGGGCAATTAGTAATTATCTAATCGTCCTGGGAACGCCACTTTTAAATCGCCAAAATGTGACGTCATCTAAAGAACTTCGCCCCGTACACGACGCCTATCTACATTCTTTAGATGACGTACGCCGATGTATTATCAATCACATGTCAATCACGCTACTGAGTTTGGACCCTAAATGTGGGCGGGGCGTAATCGGGCGGCTAAATCAGATTTGGCATTAGAACATTAGCTTAAAATCACTACTGTGTTTATTTTCATGGATTTTTTTTCGGCAGACCTAGTTTACAAGTCATCAACTATGGAATAAGTGCCGAAGTACGTTTTATTCTTTAGGTCCCTTAAAGGTCTGGTGAAATCCCGGCTTTGATTCAGCTTTAAATATGTGCCTATATTGATATATCTCTTTTTTTCAAAGAAATCCTTAAGTTGGGCAAGAAAGGTAAATTTCATGCAACTTTTTTGCTTCTTTTCGCATCGGCGTTCCATACTGCTAAAAAAAGTAATTTATAGCGGTGCGGGAATGTGCGCACGTGCAACCCGGATCATGACATCACAAGCAGACCGCAACACGGAGGAATTTGCATGGTTTACATGCAGAGCCTATGATTTGCCTGTAAAACAAACGTTTTTGCTTGTAAATTGAGGCTTAACTGAAAATTCCTAAGAAATGAATTATAGCAGCTTGCAGCAACACAGCTGAGTGTAGATCGTCCATGATATAAACTTTAACAAATGTTTGCAAATATTGAAGAAAAATCGAAATAATATCTCTCTGTCAACGTGAGTATTGCACTCAGCGTGTACGTCTATGACCGAGCTATACTGCGATTGCCTGCATGTGACGTCACAAAGATGACGTCATTTTTCTTCGCCCGGACTCAATTTTTTTTACGGGGATTACTAAAGTGAATTTAAAAGTTGATTTTTTGATTTTACTGGGTTTTCCGACGAGGAAAATATGTTTTTATTAGTAATCGTCATGACAATCTACCTAAGATACAGTAAAACACAATTTGTAGGTAGTTTTCTTGTCAGCCAACCTTTAAGGCACAAGGGGGGGGGGGGGACCTATAGGCCCCATCTAACCATCTAAAAATTCATATTTGGCACACAATGTCGAGCAGTTTAAGCTAAACAAATTGTAATTATAAACATTTCTTCCGGTATATAATGAAATAATGAAAAAACATAATGAAAAACATTACTGAGCTGTTTTTGCCAGATGGAATGATTTCTGTAGGCAAATTGAACTTCTTAGCATATTTATGCAAGATTACATCTTCTAGAGCTGCATACATCATGACATTTAATTAATTATTAAACATATTTAAATCTTTAAAATATCATAACAATATATAAAAACATGATTTGTTATAATTTTCATTAATTTCATTGTTTTGCGCAATTTTGTCTATAAAAACAAAACCCCAAAAAATAATTCTCAAGGAAATTAATTTCAGTTAATGAAAAAATCTTACTAATGTAATGAAATTTGGCTTGAAAAACACAAACCGTTGTTTACTAAGAGAACAAACATAATTTTCACCAAAATGAAAAACATGCTCTTCTGTTTATGGTTTCCATGGCAACGGAAAACAGCCAATACATTCAAATTGTATACCAGCATGTTCGCGATGAGATTTAAGGAAAAGTCACAAATTTGTGAAAACTGAAAACTGAACTGTGGTAGTAGTGATGGACAGTATAGTAGGGGCTCATTGAGCCCCCCCCCCCCCCCCCCCACCCCCCTTGGGCTTGATACTGAAAGGGTAAAATAGTGTTTTCTCATCTGAACCTGAACATAATATTAGTGTGTCTTTATTGCAACCTAAAGTCCTTTTTTGATTGCCCTGCGCAGAAAAGTGATATTCGGAGCTACAGAAATCAAACACTTCTATATTTCTTATCAGAAGCCAAATCAATATGAAAAAGCAATTTGTCGCTATTCAAACACGCCTTGCACGCAATTCTCCGAGACCTCCTCTGAGATTTTTGTTTTCTCATTTGTTCGTATGTCATTGACAAATATTCTGATTGATTGAGGGGTAATATTTGGTTGCAGACTTTCTGGCGGCATATTACCCACATTATCATTATACTGATTTAGCTCAAAATTGTATTTTTCGTTGGATCTCAAACCAATATGTTGACAAGTACACAATGATAATTTTTTTTCCGCAACAACAACAAAAAAACACGACCTGAACCCCAAACAGAGGTCTTCTATACAGTCTTACCGTGTGTCTAGATCAAACGGTTCAATTTGGAAACTACATGTTTTAGGTATTTGAAGAAATTTGATTAAGATACTTGACAGGATTGCTGATTTTTTTATATTAGCTAGATTGTGTCTATCAGTCGTGAATTATGATCAATAGTTTGCACTGCACTGAGTCCATTAGTTGCCAAATTACGTTCTGTGCATGACTTCTAAAATTAAAATATCTTCAAATTAAAGATGTATGAAATGGAATATTTCATCATCAATCAGCCCCAATGTTATGTTGAACTAAATCCCATTGAATGTAGTTAATCTCCTGCTACATTAACATAAAAGTATTCAAATTTGATATACAGTACAAAGAGAACTTTTGAATTAATTTCTTAACAAATCCTGCGAACAAGACAAGTACATACTAATTATGTTTGATACACTCTGTACATTATGTGAAATTGTGCATATTTATTTGTTGGCGTGAATACAAAGTTCGAACTTCAAAACTATAAAAACCTTTTGGATACTGCTAATCACTGGCGTACTGGTGGGGGGCTTGGGGCGCTTGCCCCCCCCCCCCCCCCCCCCCCCCCAAAGAAATGTAAATCACGGCTTATGTCTAATTCGTTACCAGTGATAGAAAACAGGGTATTTCTTTAAACAAGATAACTCAAATTTTACTTCACGTCAAGTCAAATTTATGTCATAGGTATGCACCAGATTGCACAATTCGCTCCCTCTGGAATGGCTTGGTACGAACAGTCACGTCACGTTCACGTTCAGGTCACGTGAAGGTTTTGTACCTTTTGTGAAACAGGTCACCCAAATCTACGAAGTGTCACGTTCAGGTTCTGTACCTTTTGTGAAACAGGTCACCCAAATCTACGAAGTGTTGGGTTACGTGACCCAACAGTTTGTAGATATACTATATGCAATTCATGAAAGCTCACGTAAATTGGCGCTTGCGTAAAACAAATTAATGTAAATTGTCGTTGAGAAGAGACTAATTCTCGGTAAATTTAATCGTGAACGAACCCGTCCTACCTATACTGTAATATACAATTATAGGCGTACACAGGCCTGGGGGCTGGGGGATGGACACCCCCTACCCCCATCCCCACCCCCTTACATAATTCAAGAAATGTCTTGGTCTCGGCCTCGAAATTTGTGACCGGTCCTGGTCTCGTCCTCGGCTGCGGTCATTTTCTACGGACACCCCCTACCCACACTCCCCCCGCTTACTTCAATTTGTCTGACGAAATATTCCCCCCCCCCCCCCTACACCCACCCCTTGAAAAAATCCTGGGTACGCCACTGCCTACAAGTAGCTACCTAGTTCGAATGTCAAATACATTAATTGATTTATTTAATATTGATTGGTTGGTGTGATTGTTTCATTATAATGATTGACTGATTAATTGATTGTTTATTAGATTAAATGACTGACTTATAGATTGACTCGATTCAATAACCATAAATAAACACTATTAATCAAATCATTGTTTTATTACTTTTAAACTCATTGATCACTGCTGCCAGTCACTCACTCACTCACTCACTCACTCACTTTCAATTCACAGGCATGCACATACAACGCCGCGCGTTAAGGGCAGCGCCAGTACGCGCAGACGTCGAGCACGGGAACTTCAGGCGTATGCGAACTGAATTGTCCGCTGCGTGTATCAATTCAGCTGGAAATCAACATTTGCCAAAATCCACGCACGACACGTCTTTAGAAATACTCCAATAACAAGACAAATAATGCAAGTGGTATGGTTGTACATTACCTAAATGACAGAACTGCATATTATCGTCTCAGATTACTCTGAATTATGCACGTACATATTATAAACATAATGATTGAAAAGATTTGATTAGGGGGTATCGGCATTTTCGTCGACATTTTTAAATCTCTTTGTGCGTCTATGTCTAGTCTTAGTAACAAGCGTTTGCAATTTAAAAAATCTTGATTAAACGCTCACGTCACGATTTGGTTAACGCGACACTTCGAGTTTTACCGGCATGGAAAACGACAAATTGTTGGGTCACTTTACCCTACACTTCGTAGATTTGGGTGACCTGTTTCACAAAAGGTACAGAACCGTTCACGTGACGTCAACGTGAACGTGACGTGACTGTTCGTACCAAGCCCTCTGGAATCGGTTATTTTTTGGGGGGTGCATATTTGTTTTTCTGTTTATGAAGCAAATAAAACCTCTTTTTCCGGTCGGTAGAATCATGACGGACTTACCCACAGTACATGTTGTCAACCACTCTCATATATTTTTAATATGTCTTTTCAATTGGGTGTCTTCCCACGTTCTATGAAGATAGCCAGAGTCAGACCGGTGTATAAGAAAGGTACAATAACTGATCCAGGGAATTATAGGCCTATATCTGTCCTACCTATTTTAAGTAAAGTGTTTGAGAAGTTAGTGAATATTCGTTTAGGTAAATTGCTCGGAAAATATGATCTATTGTATAAACATCAGTATGGTTTTAGGGAAAAGCAATTTATCACTGATTAGCTTGATAAATCAGTTAATTAAGTTTCAGGATGAAGGTCGAATTAATGTAGGCGTTTTTGTTGACTTTGCTAAAGCATTTGATACAATAAATCATGATATACTCTTGGGCAAGTTAGAAAATTATGGTGTACGAGGAACTCAATTGAATTGGTTTCGTGATTATTTGAGTGACCGTCGTCAGTTTGTGCATCATAATGGTTCCACTTCTGCCATGTCTTTAATTAAATGTGGGGTGCCCCAGGGATCTGTTCTAGGTCCTACACTTTTTTTGATTTATATTAATGATCTGCCTAGATCATCAGACTACTTTAATTTTAGACTCTTTGCTGATGACTCTAATATTTTTCATTCATTTTTGCCTAATCAGGCAGATATCAATTTTTTGGAAATAACTGATAATTTAAAACATATTGATGAGTGGTATGATGCGAATAAGATTACTATTAATATAAAGAAAACAAATTTTATGATTATTAAGCCAAGGAGAAAAGAGTGCTGTATTGTTGGAGTTGTCAAAATTAAGAATGAGTTATTGAATGAGGTACACGTATCTCTTTTCGTTGGAATATATATTGATAGGTATTTGGTATGGGATGAACATATAAATAATTTATGCTCTGTACTTCGTAGGAAAGTAGGAATTTTGTATCGACTACGACACTTTGTTCCTAAACAAGTCCTTGTATTAATACACTATTCGTTTATTCAGTCACATTTAGCTTACGGCCTTGAAGTCTGGGGGAGTGCACCTTTGATGTTGATGAACAAAATATTGATGTTACAAAAAATGGCTTTGAGAGCAATTACTTTCAATAAGAGAATGGCCTCATCCTCCCCATTGTTTTATTCATTAGGTATATTAGTTGTGTTTAAGCTGTATACATTATTAGTAACACTTTTGATTTTTAAGCTGATTTATAAACATTTACCACACTCAGTGCTTGAATATTATACCTTTTTTGAAAACTCTTATAATACAAGACAAAAAGATGGAAATATTTTGGTTAAGCCTAAGATGAGAACAGAGCATGGAAAAACTTCAATCTCATTTCAGGGGTCTGATATTTGGAACAGTATGCATTTGGAGATATGAAGACTTGATAGACTCCACCTTATTAAGATAAATGTAAAAAAGTATTTATTGAGTCATTACGTCTCATAATCTTTTGTGATTTGCTGCCAAAGATTTTGTATTCTGTTGAAAAGATTTGATATGTTTAATATAATCTTATAGCTTAGCTGTTCTTAGTGGGTGAATGTCCACTATTGTAAATACTTAGAATAGACTG
Organism: Echinarachnius parma; assembly: GCA_037951105.1. Lineage (NCBI taxonomy): Eukaryota > Metazoa > Echinodermata > Echinoidea > Clypeasteroida > Echinarachniidae > Echinarachnius > Echinarachnius parma. Next base: position 77,514 of record JBAMJV010012908.1, read on the forward strand.
TTATTTAATCATAGTTTCTTGCCTCATTTAAATGTAAGTCATTTATTCATGTACAAAGGGTCCTACGCCCCACCAGCAATAGCTGCTATTTCTGTAGGGTCCTTTTACCAATTTGTTTGTATGTTAACATTTCTTATATACATGTATGATTGTTGTTATATACTTGAACCTTTTGGTAATAAAGTTATTCATTCATTCATTCAACAACAAAAAAGTCAGAATTTCCTTTCTAGGTATGCATCCGATTGCACATTTGAATTTAGGGGGAATAACTTGCATGTTAGCTATTCTAAAACTCTCCGAGTATAGTACCACCTTTCAGAACATTTAACTGGCAGGTCTTTATTTTGACGGTAAACATAGGTTGATGGCAGGTGCCGTTTGACAGATAATTTGTAATTATTTATTGTTGATAGAAAAGGCTGCCATGAAGCTCGTCCGACAAATTTTTCGAAGTAACAATGTTCTCGTTAGAAGAACTTTCAAATACAATAAGTATGCCTTTTGTAAATAAGATATCTGGCAGCCAAAGGTCACATTTGTTTCGACTTTGGGACGATCGCCTTAAAAGTGCTATTCGGAGCTTTGCACGGTATTCTCTGAGACCCCCGCTGAGATTTTTATTTTGTCATTTATATGTTTAGAAATAAATTATAATTATATGAGTTGGGGTGCAGACTATGTGGCAGCATCTTTTTATATCAAGTGCCAATAGTATGCCTCTTGTAGAGAGATATGTGGCAACCTAAGGTTACATTATTGTAGGGATTCATTTTGTACATTTCACCCCTTTTATTATTTGACACTTGCTATGCCACTTCTTCACCTATGTTCATGACCATTGGTATTTAGTTCAGGTTATTCTATTATACTCATCCCCTTTGTTATCTCACTCCTTTCTTCTATTCAGTTATTTCAATCTGCTCATTCAGGTCTATTTCTACTCTAGTGTTTACTTCTGGCATCCTGACCACCTGACTCTATCTGGCTATTTCTTATCTTATCGTCTCCCCCTTCTCTCTCTCTTTCTGCCTATCTCTTACTCTCACTTTGTCTGAATGATGCATACCTTTTCTATTGTGTTTGATCATCTTTTCTCATCCTCGTCTTCTCATTATCACATTCCTTTATCCTCATCTGTCATTGGTTATTTTGTAGAATAAGGTTAGTTCATTTCAGTTGTAGGTGTGTTCTCTTTTGGTTTAATTTGCATATCGTATTCTTTTGTTATCTTGTGTATTTATTTGGCAGTTTTGCCGTGATTAAATCAGTGCACTACCAGACTTACATCGTGTCGACTCGTCCTTCTGTTCTCCTTTGCGTTCTACACTTAAGTTATGTTCCTGATTGACTGTTTGATTTGCATGCTGCTTTGACTTAGTTTATTTCCAATACTTATTAGTTATAGCTCGTTCTACCCACGCTACCCGTTCATTTCTCTTCCCCACACTGGTTAGCAGCGGTGTTCGCCCTTACGCCTTCGTTTTCCTCAGTTTCTGCAAATCATCTTCTTCATACAGTTATCTTCTTTTGAACATTTTATTAGTAGAACGTTACTTTGGATTTGTTTTGCACTGTTATTGGACTTTGACTTTTGTTATACACCTTTTACAGTTTGCAATTTCCAAATTATTTGTGAGAACTTTACGTTATACTTTAGTCTGGTTTGCCTCATAGTTATAAGGGACCCATTCGTTTTGGAACTCTTTTCTTCAGTTAACTTATTTTCTTCACTTTCATCATGCCACTGCCACAATTCATCTCTACTGACATTCTACACGAGCTGGTGCAACGGTTTGACGACCTCCAGCGGCAGTTTGACCATCTTCAAGCTTCACTGCATCTTAATCGCCTTCCGCCACATCGTGCGGATATTTCAACGCAGACGGCTGATGATGATCTCCAACCTCATCGCTGCAGTCTCCGCGCCCTCACCGCCAAGATTTCTAGCCTCCAACACACAGACACCGATATCTGCCAGCTACGGTTACTTGTCGGCCAGAACGTCCAGCCAGACACGAGAGACGTCCATCACTTCTCCCCGTCGATGCGCCGCTATTTATGGCAACTAGCCCGCATCGAACTCCACGACGATCTCTTGTATCGCCGCAAGAAATCCCCTGATCGCGTTACTGACACACTGCAGCTACTCGTCCCTGCAAGCCTGGTCAACGAAGTCCTCGATGGTATCCACTCTTCTAGCCACGAGCGCACGCTCAACACGGTTGCAAAGAGCTTTTACTGGCCGTTCATGCACAGAGACTGTAACACCTTTCGCGAGAGCTGCATTTCCTGTAACAACGAGCGTGCTGTTCCGCGCAATGACTCCACGTTGCATGCTGTGGAAACTGTTGTCTGCGCAATTACTGACATCGCTAAGGACATCCTCCAGTCTTCGTTGCCCCAACAGACCACCTGCCATAGCGACGCTAAGCGGCGTCGCAAGAAGCGTTCCTTTCGTAGGACATCACCGATGTCCGGTCCTCAGTCGCACTCACTGACATTGGCCCATCGCCCGCATTCGCCGCCTTCTGGCCGTAAATCGCAGTCGCCGCCTTCTGACCGTCGTCCGCGTCCACCGTCATCGGACCATCACCCGCAACCGCCGCCGACAGATCATCGTCCACGCTCGCCTGGACCAGGTCATCGTCCGCGCTCGCCATCACCGGTCCGTCGACCGCCGTCACCACCGCCAGATCGCCGATCGCACTCGCCTTCGCATGGACATCGTTCACGCTCTCCATCTCCGCGACACCGTCTGCGCTCACCACCGCCCGATCGTCGCCAACACTCGCCACCGCCGCAACATGACTGGCGCTCGCCGCTGCCACTAGACCGCGCTTTCCCACCTCCGGGACATCACCACTTCAGATCGCCACCAGGGGGCTCCCACTACCGCGACTACTTCTCGCCCCCCATGCACCGTCACCCTTCGCCGCCGCACGAACCGTCTTCTCGTCGCTCCTCTCCGGCCGAGGATGACTTATCATCACTGGTGGAGAGATACAGGTCTGCTTACGAGAACATTTATCATTTTTGACTTTTCGATCAGAACCCTTTGAACTCTAAATATTTATAAAGTGTTGAGTTTGGACAATACATGTCACCTACTCTTATTTCTGCAAAAATATGTTCAACCTTCAATAATGTTATCTGATGTATTATGTAATTTTGTTTTTTTTGTTTTTTTCATTTTGCAATGTTTGGATACAGAATTTTACAAGTTATCTAGCGAACTTTTTTCTTTTTTTTTTTTTTTTTAACATTTAAAACAGATTTTCTTGTGATTTATACCTCTTAGATAGATCGAAATGTTTTTTTGTTTTTTTGTATTTTTTTCTGTTTACACCTTGAAATTTTGGATAGTTTAAGTAATATTTAAAATGTACTCTATATATATATATATTTTTTAAAATGTGTTTTACTTTAAAAATATATTGTTGACAGTTTTTTTTTTCTTTCTTCAAACCCATATTTACAAACTTATGTTTCATTGCACTGTTAAACTCATATAAATTATAAATTAAGTTCTGTTTTTTTTTTTTTATTGCTTTGTTGCTTTATGCTATATATGCTAGTTTTGTTCCCCCCTTTACAATTTCTGTCCGCTTTCGGTTCGATTTAACGGGGAGCAGAACTTGTGTATATGTATTTATTGTATAATTTAAAAAAAAAATATATAAAAACTGGTATTGCATACTTATAATGTATATATATATATTTTTTTTTTTTTCTTTCTTACTCTTCAAATTTCATGTGTGTTATACTTAATGTAAAATGAGGACATTTTATTTGTAAGAAGAAGAGTAATTGTAGGGATTCATTTTGTACATTTCACCCCTTTTATTATTTGGCACTTGCTATGCCACTTCTTCACCTATGTTCATGACCATTGGTATTTAGTTCAGGTTATTCTATTATACTCATCCCCTTTGTTATCTCACTCCTTTCTTCTATTCAGTTATTTCAATCTGCTCATTCAGGTCTATTTCTACTCTAGTGTTTACTTCTGGCATCCTGACCACCTGACTCTATCTGGCTATTTCTTATCTTATCGTCTCCCCCTTCTCTCTCTCTTTCTGCCTATCTCTTACTCTCACTTTGTCTGAATGATGCATACCTTTTCTATTGTGTTTGATCATCTTTTCTCATCCTCGTCTTCTCATTATCACATTCCTTTATCCTCATCTGTCATTGGTTATTTTGTAGAATAAGGTTAGTTCATTTCAGTTGTAGGTGTGTTCTCTTTTGGTTTAATTTGCATATCGTATTCTTTTGTTATCTTGTGTATTTATTTGGCAGTTTTGCCGTGATTAAATCAGTGCACTACCAGACTTACATCGTGTCGACTCGTCCTTCTGTTCTCCTTTGCGTTCTACACTTAAGTTATGTTCCTGATTGACTGTTTGATTTGCATGCTGCTTTGACTTAGTTTATTTCCAATACTTATTAGTTATAGCTCGTTCTACCCACGCTACCCGTTTATTTCTCTTCCCCACATTATGTTAGACTTTCGCCTATAAGTGTTATTCGGAGCTGTAGAAATCTGACACTTTTAGATTTCTTATCAGAAGCTATCTCAATATGATAATAAAGTTTAACTATATAAATATCCCATGCACGCAATTTGTCAGAGCCTCAGCACTTGAGATTGTTTTTTTGTTGTTATTATCAGGTGATACGTATATCTCACCTATTGATTATGTCAAGATTTGTATTTATTTATTTATTCTTCCCAATTCTGTGCGACGCATATCTCATGATCAGATGAATCAATTATCATTAATCTGCACATGATGGTAGATCATGATCTAACTTAGATCTGCGAACTTTTTCAGTGACGTCACGTCAATGTGATGCCATCAGGACGCCATTTTGTCAAATATCAATAATCATCATATCTCAGTCATGCATCATCAATTTCAATTCAAATTTGGCATCAATAGTAATCAGGTCAACGGTCGTCTTTCTAGCTTTCTTTCGCGCGTACGCGTCCGTCAAAAATAAATGTCAAAAAATTGTCAAAACCCAAACCAGAGTACGGTACCAATTTACTATTTGTTTCAGACAATTTTAAGCGTTTAAAAAATTTCCGCGCGTATTTGCGCGCATAACGTAAATTAATAAGAAAATGCCGTTTTTACACATGTTTTGCAATCCTGATACATCCCTCAACGCACCGTACTAATTTGAGTCATTAGCCGTATTCACACGATGAAAGCCAATTCTTAAGAGTTGCAATTCTTAAGAATTGCAACTCTTAAGAATTGCAAAATGTGTGTTCAAACGATGCCAATTCTCGAGAGTTGCAATTCTTAAGAATTAAAACCGGAAATAGTGTGCGCGCCTTTCTCATTTGAGGTCACGCGCGCTCACTTGACTTGTTTTCACACCGGAAGCATATCTCGGTCATGAGGTCAACCCAAACCACGAGTCTCGAAGCTGATTGTGTTCAGACCAGGGGGGTGTCACTGCTGCCAGAGTGCCGCGATTTTTGCTCACCGGAAGAGCCTACAACTGGTTGCATTATGGGTTACTTGGAAACTCCAGTAAACCAATCACAGATTAGTTCATACGCGTCGTCACCGGATCGAGGTCAATAAAACAAGTTCATATGCATACGTCACCATGGATCCCATTGTTCATAAGCGTGATACAAATCTAGGACAGTGCGCAGGAAAATAGGCGCATTGGTCAAGTATTTCTAGGTCACTACGCGATGACGTAGAGAAGTAGGCTACGGGAGCTTCAAAATCGGTTCACTCCGCCATGTTGCCCATGTACAAAGTCTATGGGACACGTGACTTGCGCGCGTTAAGTGAGCCTTCTAGCAAAGACTGTAGAATTACAAGACAGCTCACTGGCGGTCGCGCAGCGATGTCCCTTCAAACAGAATGAAGATTCAAATCGAGCTTAAGCCTAGAGCTTAGTAGCCATATGAAATTTATTATATCACTGTATTTGTGTCATTTTTATTAATAAAAAAACATTTTAAAATTATAGACGATTGCTTTTTTTGGAAATTCAGTTCCATTCTTTAGTAAGAATTTAAAAGAAAATAAGGATCAAACTGTACTTACAAATACTCGGCAAATCAGGCTAGCATGAAGATTGAGCAACAGCTTAAGTGTCGACCTTAGTAACCTATAGGAATATGTTTTTATGTAGAATTAATATTATCCTCATGATAAGAAAAATATTGAAAAATTATAGTCGATAGCGATTTTACAATTGAAATCAAAGCTGTGAGAAACATATTTTTTTAATTTAAAGATTTATTACCGTGTAGAGAAAAATGGCAATGGCTACTCGCGTGTTTTAATGTTAATGCGCGCTCAGTCCGCGCACTGTCTTTATTTAATTCTTTATAATTGTACGCGCAAATTGTGCGCAAAGCAAATTTCACGCGCGATATGCAAATTTAGGGTCGTCAAACTTTATCACGTCATCTTGAAGTTATTTTTAGTCAGGCGAAGTAAACATTGTTATTGTGACGTCATAATGAAAAGCCTGCGTATCAAAGTGCGTGTTAATTTTGTACATCGCGCTCTGCGCATTCACGTTGTACAGGATAATTGCACAGTGGTCGGTCTTTCCATTAAGCGTCTTTGCTTCTAGTTATAAACGGTTTGGTTTGTTTATTCATACTTCTATGGTTCAGACCATAGAAGTATGAATAAACAAACCAACCCGTTGCTCCAAAAGCAATGTGGTCTTAGCTATCGAACAATATGAATTTAGGAACTATATTGTGTCTCTATAAATTGTGATTAGTCTGCCGCGCATCAACATTATATCCTGTATTGACAAATGCAGAGTGCAATCTTTTACTCATATACCATCATTTTTTCAATAAGGGTTGGTGCCGTCGTACGACCTGTGACTCGAGATATAATTGTCTAATTGTCGTGGGTTTGAGTCCAAGGCAATATCGCTTATTTTCTTTGTTCGTCTTTTTCCTTTTTGTTTTTCTTTTTTTCGGGGGGGAGGTCCAAGGGTTATCTGATATTATTTATATTTGCGCGCGTAACGGAAATGAACAAACAAAAACTCGTTTTTAACTTGTTTTGCAATCCTTATTAATATGCATCCCTCAACACACCCTGACAATTTGAGTCATCGTTGACTTATATCAACGGAGTAGGCGTGCGTCAAAATCAAAATTACGCACACGCGCAAGTTGGCAAAAAAACGGTAAAAACATACCTTTCTATATTCGGCAATAAATTCTTTAAACGAGTGGATATAGCCCCAACTTTTGTTGTTATATGTGAAAAGTTTGTGAGTTGTACATATAATTTCATATATCATTTGGGTTCATTGGATATTTTAACCTCGTCCTATGGCACGTTTGAAGTTCTAAATTTGACTTATTGTCGATTTGTTATAAATCTTCTTTGGAATGATGATGCACTTATGCTAAGATTGTCTTTTAAAAGAATCATAATAAATCGAATCATAATAAATAATGACATTTTTTGCACTATGACAAAGGATATTAATTAGTTTAAACAGTTCAAATCAAATGTTACGTTTAACGTACGCGTGTCGTACAGTGCGCGCGGATCAGAATTTTGTTTTCTCATTGGTCTAGACTCTGATACCCCCTCAACACGTCCACTTAATTTCAGTAATTTTAGATGCATTATGGGAGAATACAAGCGCTTCAAAGATAAAGATACATGTCCGCGCTCATACTTAACCAATAATGGTTAAAACATGCCCATTTATAAACCCAAATATTATTTCATATTCGGAAAGAACATGAGTTGTAGATACGATTTCATATAAAACTTTGGCCAATTCGATTTTCTGACATCTACATATTACACGTTGAAAATCAATATCATCATATCGTAATTTCAGTACGTATCACCTTAAAGGGGCATTCCCTCTTTTTCAAGCCAAAAATAATTAAAAAATATAAGTTGCCATATTAACCTCAAATATTATAGATTATGATTTTTAAAATTTATTCTGAAAAGATTAGGACTTGACAATGTATTTTGGTGGAGTTATGAATTTTATGATTTTTGTTATTACCTGTAGATTAATAAAATGTTGGACGACGGTTTAATAACCGAACCTCACAATAATCTGTCTAGCTCCCTCTACGTTCGCTGTTGATATTATATGTGGTATGAATGTGATGCCCACCACCCATCTGTGCCACCCATAATAGACAGCGCCACCAACGAGAGAGATCTGCACAACGAGAGAGATCTGCACAACAGCAGTGATTGCTATGAATGATGGCACCTACGGCTATGAAATTTCATACGCAGCATAATACAAGTATTATACAGATCTTTACCAAATTTGAAGCATTTTGAATTTTTTGGTAAAGAGGGAATGTCCCTTTAAATCACAAAAACGTGTAGTTTTGATAAAAATTGTACATAATTATGATTTCTTTTTTACATTAAAGGGCAATGAAACTATGGCTTTCGGCTATTATTATCGTTAAGAGGGTGAACAGACATTTTATTTGATACATAACTTGGCAATTTTGGCCTCCTAGATCCCATGAAATCCTTATGTGAACATACCCACATTTTACTAATTATTACGGCGGCAAAAGGTGATGGGAGCGGCCATGTTCTTGTAATTGCCCGACATGCTTTGCAAACTATGACGTGTGTGCTACGGGCCGAACAAAAAGCTTTTCACTGATTTGCAGACTCGTCAAAGCATCTACAAGTATTCGGACAATGGTTTGAATAGGTGCTATTGAAATGCATTAGTTCATATCACTGACCGTATGTCCGCACACACCTAATAATGGCGGCCTCCAGTGTTCGCATGAATAGTGGTAAACCCGATAGAATTTTCACATATTTCTCCCAAAGCAGAAATCTGAGTCGGAGTTATGTTATATATAATACACAGGCATATTACGATGTATCAAGTAGGATAAACTCTATTCTTGAGTTAAAAATTGTGTGTAACCTAAACATTTGCAGTAATGTAGAGCAGCATTGTTATTTATTTATAGATAAGCGCGGGACTTGTTTAAATCTACACCGTGACTTATATGTAGGTAGCTAGAAAAAAAGTGATGAATACTTAATAAAAGCTGTACTTTTGTGACCTGAAAATCCACTAAGTTATGTGTAAAAAATCATGTTAAAAGGATTGTTTATGGCCGATTAATGAACGAAGATGCGGAGTGATGTTCGCAAACTCGTTGCACCGACTTTGTACACGGTCATCACTTTCCAATGGAAAGTTAAAAAACACTTCAAGCGTAATAACATCTTTTTAACGAAAGGGAAAATTAAAAATAATAAAAACAAACCTGTACCATGCCTCTATTGGTAAGACTTATACAGTCAACATGCTATGAAAGAAATACGAGATAATTTAATAGCATATCTGGATTTCGAAAATCTTACCAGATCCCCTAAAGCTGAAAGAGGAAGTTCACATTTGATTTACCAAAAGCGTTGCTTTGATTAATAGCCGGGGAATTTTGGGGCATGAATACATTGCTTGGATACAGACAACGTCAATGCCTTAGGGAGTTTAATGAAATTAAATTGCTCAAGACTTATCGCCAATAGGTAATCATGACAGTTCATTGAGCTTAGTTCTTTTCAATCATGTTGACAATAAATATATAAATTCAAGAATCTGTTTTTTCTGACTGTTAAATCAGTAGATATTAGCACGTACAGTCAGACTTATGTAATGCCTGGGGGCAAATTTTAAAGAGATAACTACTTATAATCTGCTTTTTGTGTCAGCGGAACGGAGAACATCATGAGTGTACAAACTGCACATATTTGTTGTAAGGTGACCCAAGCTCCCAATTTGATTTTCCCAATGCAATATGCCTGGGAAGGGGTGAAAACCAGAAAGTATGACTATTCGCCCAATAACGCTCACGTGTTGTATCGTACAGTCGTAACTTTCCAATGAATAGTTATAAATCCGAACACTTTAATCGTACCAAATATTATATCTTTGTAACGAAAGGGAAATTCGAAAAACCAAAACATGTTCAATGCTTCTATTTGTAACACTCGACTCATCCGCCAGTTTTCCGTGGAACTTTCTGAGCCATTGACTCGAATAATCAACACTTCCTTCAGCTCTGGAAAGGTTCCAGATGTTTGGAAGCATGCAAATGTTGTTCCAATTCCCAAAACAAGTCCACCAAGTATTGACAAACTAAGACCAATTTCTTTGACCGACCGTTTTGCCAAAGTCATAGAAGGTTTCATGGCAAAATGGATATTGCAAGACATTGGACAACAAATTGACCAGTTTCAATTTGGAAATAGAAAATGCTTATCAACATCTCATTGTTTAATAAATATTCTTCATCATTTGTATTTAAATGCCGAAACCCCTAAAACGTCAACAATTCTTTTAACTGACTTTAAGAAAGCTTTTGATCGAATTGACCACACCGTTGCTATAAGCAAGTTACATCAAATAGGGGTCCAATCCTCAACAATAACCTGGATTTGTGACTTCCTTTCATGTCGTACACAATGTGTTCGTTACCATGGTGTTCTGTCTGATTCATGTACTATTAATGCTGGAGTCCCTCAGGGTACGAAGCTGGGTCCTTTAATATCTCTAATTATGATTAATGACTTTAAATTAAATAATAACATACACACTTTTAAATATGTTGATGATGTAACAATGATTGAGTGCCGCAAACTTGCCCAATATTCACAAATGCAGGAAGCTGCTGATAACTTATCTGCCTGGTCTGATGATAATAAAATGAAATTAAATCCTATAAAATGTTTGACAATGGATATTTGTTTCTCTAGAGTACCCGTTAATAGGACGAGTATAATTTTAGAGAATTGTTTATTGGCAACAGTGAGTGAAGTTAAATTATTAGGAATTACTATACAAAATGATTTAAAGTGGGATGCTCACATAAAAGACATTGGAAAAAGGGCAAGTGCAAAATTATACATGCTCCGTTCTCTGGTTAAATATGGTCTTCCACAGGAAGACCTTATTACTGTTTTTGTTGGTTATATTCGCCCTTCACTTGAATATGCCAGTCCTGTTTGGAGTGGAGGACTCACACAAAGTCAAAAAGATAGATTAGAGAGAATACAAAAGAGAGCGTTGCGGATAATTTTCGTAGGGATTATATGCACTTGAACGATCTCAACTTCGAACACTAAATAAAAGGCGCCAAGATTTATGTGTTACTTTTTTTCAAGAAACATTATCACTCACCGACCAATGTCAACAATTTCCCCAACAAAAACAATGTACTAGAACATTTAGAAACTCAAAGAAAATTCCGGATTTTAAATGTAAAACAAATCGAATGCAAAATAGTCCTGTACCAAATTTGATTCGCCTATATAATAAAAGCTGATTTGCTCGTGTTTGTATTCAGTGTAATAATTTGTTATTTTAATGTTCTGATTTGCGTATGTTCTTTTAATGATTATGTTTATTGTACCAATATGTTTGTAATAATATTTAATTACTATTTAAGTTGTATAATTATTCCAAATACCACTATCAATCGCTCGAGCAATGAATACATGTTATCATTCTCTCTCACCTATCATTTCTATTTCCCTTTCTGCTTTTCAATTGTTCATACCACTGCTCTTGCTGCTATCTTTGAATATTTTCCCACTATATTCACAAATGCAACATTGAAATATAAAGAACTGTTTTATACTTTGTTCAGTCTATATGGTAGTATACAATTGTTCTTATACATTTTCTTTTAAGAATTATGTTCATTAACTGTTTTTAACTGTTTATGGTATTTAGGCAATAGTAACAAGACACGATTTTATTATTTTAAGCTAAATATTCTGTGATTTTTACAATGTATACCTATATTATAAACGTGTGTAACTCATGTGCAATTGAGTAGGGAAACTGCCATTCATGAATCAATAAATACCATTTATCTATCTATCTATCTGTCTATCTAGAATAATCACTATAGAGTTATAATTAAAATGTCTGGATTTGGACAATCTAACCGTAGATTTCGTTAAGCTGAAAGAGGAAGTTCACATTTGATTTACCAAACGCACTGCTTTGATGAATAGTTGGGGAATTTCGGGGCATGAATACAATACATCGTTTGAATACAGGCGACGCCAATGCCTTAGATATTTTAATAATATGACATTTCTAAAGATTTATTGCTAATAGGTAATCGTGCAAGTTCATTGAGTTCAGTTCTTCTTGTATCATGTTGACAATAAATATATCAATTTAAAAATGTCTGAACAAATGATGACAGTTAAATTAGTAAATATTAGTACTTAAACGTGGTCTTCAACCTTTAGTGCCTTGAGGCATTTAAAAAGAGAACTTAATATATAGTGTGCTTGTTGTGCATGTGGCAAGGAGAAAAATCATGAGCGTACAAACCCCACATATTTGTTGTAAGGTGACCCAAACTCCCAATATGCCTGAGAAGATGCATTTTTGTAATTATGAATTGTATAACTTTGTTGTTTGCTCCTACCATTGTTATACTGATACTGATGTACATCTGATATCTGGATTTGGACAATCTAACCCTAGATTTCGTTAAAGGTAACGGTGAGTATTGGTCAAACTTAGCTTTAGTAACCAAAACCTGCACGATTACGGTACAAACTAATAGTTATAACTTCACCATGCTCGAAAAGTATACACAATTACAAACGACAAAGTAAAACCCCTGTTATCATTCAAAAAGAGCCGTTACAACTCAAGTGTCAAATTAACTCTAGAGAACGCTAGCGCGAAGCGTATAGCGTTCTAGGTCCTGTATCGCAAGCCCCGTTCGCCGGCCTTTCGCATCGGGGCGCCGCGGCGACCATCACGCTCATCTTTCGTTCAAAATTCTGTTCGGAGTCGCGCTAACACATGGAGAGAAGTCGAGAAGGCGCATATATCACTGATTTTTTGCGGAATGGAGGGAAAAAAACATAATTTTAATCCACCCGATAGTTGGATCACATATTGGAGAGTGAATTGGTGGTAAGTACCGTTATATCATATGTATAGTTTCAAGCACAATTAGCGTGCACACAAATAATAATTTGCAGTCCAGTATCAGAAGGACCTAGAACGCTAGCGTTCTCTAAAAAGTGATACCCGGACGTCAAACACTTTTATATAATATTTTGAAAGCAAATTTAACAATAATTAGAGCATTTGAATGGGAATTATTATTATTTCCCATGTTTTTTTCTCAATAAGACCTCAATAAGCTGTCGGTCTTCCACACAAAGAGTCTGAGAAGAATATGTCGCATTTTTTGGCCAAACACCATTTCAAACGAAGCACTTTATGCCCAATGCCATCAGGACAGCATGGAGAACATCATCATGAGAAGAAGGTGGAGATGGATCGGTCATGTAATGAGAAAGAACATAGATGACATCACACGAACAGCCCTCCACTGGACACCAGAAGGCAAAAGAAAGAGGGGACGTCCTAAAAACACTTGGCGAAGAACTGTGGAAGGGGAGATTAAAGACCTGAACCACACATGGGGAACCATCCAAAGACTGGCCCAGGATCGGAAGGAGTGGAAGACTTTTGTTGCTGCCCTACGTGCCAGGAGGCATAATGGGCAGTAAGTAAGTAAGTAAGTATGTTTTTTTCGATGATCTTTCATATGGAATTGAAATCAACCAAATCCGTTACAATTAATTTGGGGGGGGGGGGCACTTTGGAAATTACCAATACTCAAGGTTACCTTTAAGCTGAAAGAGGAAGTTCACATTTGATTTACCAAACGCACTGCTTTGATGATATGACATGCTTTGACTGCTTTGATGAATAGTTGGGGAATTTTGGGGCATGGATACAATACATCGTTTGAATACAGGCGACGTCAATGCCTTAGATATTTTAATAATATGAAATTTCTAAAGATTTTAATAATATGAAATTTCTAAAGATTTATTGCTATCATCAGTGCAAAGATTTCGCCCCCCCCCCCCCCCCCCAATCGCAAAAATGGGTCGACGTCTCTGCCTGATTTACACACGTACAGTGTGTTGTGTAGCCGCGGCCGGTCGTGCATGGATATGCAATGCAGTAGATTGTTCGCTGTCAGATCTACATACTGTGTATGTTGGAAATCTGTCAGTGTGGCTTTGTTTTGTAAACAACTTTCTTTCATTTTAATAATTAGTAGTATAAAACCAGGTTCAGAAATGTTCAGACCCGTGTTACTGAACATCGTTTGAATACAGGCGACGTCAATGCCTTAGATATTTTAATAATATGAAATTTCTAAAGATTTTAATAATATGAAATTTCTAAAGATTTATTGCTATCATCAGTGCAAAGATTTCGCCCCCCCCCCCCCCCCAATCGCAAAAATGGGTCGACGTCTCTGCCTGATTTACACATATACCTACAGCATGTACGTACAGTGTGTTGTGTAGCCGCGGCCGGTCGTGCATGGATATGCAATGCAGTAGATTGTTCGCTGTCAGATCTACATACTGTGTATGTTGGAAATCTGTCAGTGTGGCTTTGTTTTGTAAACAACTTTCTTTCATTTTAATAATTAGTAGTATAAAACCAGGTTCAGAAATGTTCAGACCCGTGTTACTGAACATTTGATTCTATGGTATGTACGTGCAATCAGGGGCGTAGTCAACGGGGGGGGGGGGGGGGGGGGGGGGGGGTGAGGGGGATGCATCCCCCCACCTCACAAGGTGGGAAGGATGACGTATACAATCATCGCCCCAGGTTTTAGGAAAATACATTTTGTTTGTGTTGTGTGTGTTTGAATGGTGTAGGTGCGTGTGTTTGTGTGTGTGAGTGGTATACAATGTATGAGCTAAGACTTGTTAATTCTAACATTCAACATCTAATTTATACATCTAAGTTTTCGCTGCGCGCTTTGCGCGCGAACAGATTATCTCAGTTTGTTATGTAACTTGTGTATGATCTGGGGTGAGTACCGGTACTTTTTCTCTACCGAGCATGTAGTTCCCGTGTGCCTACATCGACATTGCTCTGGCTGCTTGTGTGACGTGCACCAACTCGCACCATTTCAGGTATAATGCAACATCTTAACCGTTATCCCCCTCCCAACCCCTCCTTATTTATAATTATCAGTGTGTCAATTATTTGTTTTCGTGAAAAATATATTGAAAAATTATGGTCGATCAATTCATATAATGCTTACACACATGGGCGTCGATACTTACGTAATACCTATTCATCAGGGGGGATGAATGACTAGATCATTCCCCCCCCCCCCCCCCCCCTCCTGATGAATGGGTATCAATTACAGATCAACGCCCATACTTACACAAATGCAGTCAATCTTACTCCCGAATTCCCTATCTAGCTATGCACCAGATTGCTTAATTTCAAGTCCAAAAATGCAAAAGCTCCTTACCGTGGGAGGGGGTACACCCCCCTCCCACACCCTCCCCCAAATCACAACACGCTTTCCCAGATTTCCACACCCTCCCCCAAAATCATAACACGCTTTCCTAGATGCAGTCAATCTTACTCATGAATTACCTATCTAGGTTTGCACCAGATTGCACAGTTTCAAGTCCAAAATGCAAAAGCTCCTTACGGTGGGAGGGGCGACACCCCCTCCCACTCCCTCCTCCGCTCAGTCGCTTTGCTCCCTCGCATTATCCCACTCTCACCCGGCTCAACGGTGGCAATTCTGTGAGTGTGGTTGGGCATGAGCCCCTGCTCCAAAAAAAATCGTGAGCCCCCTTAGGTCTTTGCCCAATTTTGCCCCAATTCTCTCGGTTTCGAAACATTTTGGCAGGTGGTCTCGGCCGGGGGAAAATTTCATTCCCCCCCCCCCCCCCCCCCCAGGTGTAAGTACCTGTCTACGCCACTGCGTGTAATTTGCACGGGTCCTCTAGTCTGTGCAACGAAAGGGATACGTAGAACAACTCTATAAGAGAACCACTAGAGTTCTAATTAAATGTCTGGATGAGGACAATCTTAAGCCTTTAACTATCCCCTTAAGCTGAAAGAAGAAGTTCATATATGATTTACCAAGCGCACTGCTTTGATGTATTACTGGGGAATTTCGAGTCATTAATACATCGTTTAGATACAGGCGACGTCAATGCCTAAGGGAGTTTAATAATACATGTAATATGACAATAAGACTTATCGTCAATAAGTTATCGTGCAAGTTCATTGAGTTCAGTTTTTTTTATCATGTTTTCAATAAATAAATCAATAACAAATCTATTAAAAATTGTGACAAAAGATATCAATTAGTTTAAACAGTTCAAATCAATTGTTTTGCTTTACGTACGCGTGTCGTACTGTCCAGTGCACGTGGATTAGAGAAATTGTTTATTTTGTCATTACTCTGAACTCTGATACCCTCTCAACACTTCCAACTAATTTCAGTTATTTAAGATGCATATTGGGGACTACGAGCGCTTCAAGATAAAGATACATGCTCGCGCTCAAATTTTAAAAATATGGTAACAACATATTGACTTATTCTAACGTATGGATACACAATATTTCATATTCAGAAAGAACACGAGTTGTAGATACGATTTCAAATAAACTTTAGCCGTATCACCTTGATTCGTCTAATGCCCGGCGCAGACAGAGCCGACTCGACCCGATCTGACTGGTTTTCAGCCTGATTAACTCAGTATGTGCTGCCTCAGGACTCCGGTTTTTCCAGTCAAGTGCCAGTCGGAGGTCATTCAAGGCCGATTCAACATGTTGGATCGGCTCCGACTGAGTGAAACTGACTGTAGCCTGAAAGAAAACCAGTCGGATCGGGTCGGGTCGGCTCTGTCTGCGCCGGGCTTTAGTGACGAATTTAAAGTCTTTTGTTTTAATTTTTGAAAATGTTCTACAAATTTTATTTATTGATTAAATTTATATTTTTTTGAATTTTTTGTATTGTTTCTCTTTGTATTATGTATACATTTTTTAGTGGGGGTGGGGGCTGCGAGACAGTGAGGGGGCAAGAACCATCCCCAAACGCCCCCCTCCCCAACCAGTACACCAGTGGTTTTTTTTTCTTTTGCCCCATTCAGGGAACTTTATTTTATTCAAAGATTTACAAGTTATATGGTTACATTATTCATAAAAACAGAAACAAAAACATTTAAATATTGTATTATACATACACAATTATGACAAAAAATCAATGAACTGTTTTACTTTGTTTAACCCAATTGGAAAATATATATTGCAATTGAGATAAAATATTAAATCATATTTTAGCTCTTGTAGCATAGTTTTGACATTCGTTATTTTACCTTTCCGTGATTTTTTAATGTAATTTTTATAAATGATATATCGGCAAAGTTAATCAGTAGATTAACCAAGAAAAAATCATTTTTTCCAATCTTATAACCAATAGTTAACAATTCCTCATATATCTCCAATTCTATGCCACAAAAATAAAATATTATCTTTGATATAATTTTCGAAAATAATTTCAGATTTTTACAATCTAACAGCATATGCTAAGTTGTTTCTGGTGTATGACAAAATGGACAATTATCATCATTGACGATCTTCCATTTACATAAATTATATCTTGAAGGCAAAAACAAATACAAATATTTAAAATTGAATTGTCTAATTTCATTATGTTTCAATGTCTTAAATTTAAACAGAAGAACATAATACCAAACAAAATTCACTGGGAGTAACAGATGTTCTTGCCAAAAGTTGAACACAATAGGTTTCAGACGTTTCTTTTGTAATAACAACAGATAAAAATGCTTTGTTTTCATATTTATAATATCAATATATTCACCATTTGAAATTGGTATTAATCGTGATTCATGTTTTTTGATTAAATCATATTCTCTAGAGCGCATTTTTTGTAACCAATATTTCGGGAATGCTTTTTTTAACTTTGCATAACAAAATACAAATAAAAATTCTGATAAACCATACTTTTGGCAAATACTTTTCGAATCCCTCCATTGACCCTGGTTTGTAACTTGATGTACCTTTAAAATTCCCGCATTTTCCCATGACTTAAAAAGGAGTACTTTTCCATCAAATGTTATATTACTATTGTTCCATAAAATTTCATCTTTAATATCAATAACATCAAGCTTATCGACGTATCTTAGGGTAGACCAAATACAAAGTAAATCTGAATAAAAAGGTGGCACTTTTAGTTTCAAACAAATCTGTTTCATATGAAACTTATTACAATTATATTGGAGGCAAGTTGGTATTCCCCCGACTTTTATCATCCAATAAAAAAACATTATTTGCCATGATGCATGCTTATCATTCATAAATTTAATCAACCATGAGAGTCGTAGTGAATTAATTCTTGATTGTAAATCAACCATATTCAACCCTCCTTTTACTTCAGTGTTTATACAAATATTTCTTTTAATATTCTCTTTGTTTGATCCCCATAAAAATGAATTATATAAGTTTATTAATTTGCTTAACCAAGCTATATGGCACCGTCACAGCGGTTGCTAGATATATTATTTGTGACATAATAAGCGATTTAATTATAACAACCTTTCCATAATAAGTCAAATTTCTCATCTTCCATAAATTCAAAAGCCTCATGATCTTATCGATTTTCCCCTCCCAATTAATATCTTCCACCTCTTTACCATTTCTGCCAACATATACCCCAAGGCATTTGACAGGTTCGTTTATAAATTTCAGTCCATCTGCTTCATTAACATCCCTTATAGCCGCGCACGCCAACAGATCCCCACTCCTGACGACGGATAGTCAACCTATTCGAAACGTCGAGTCCCTCCTACCATCCACCCTCTCCTCGCAATACCACAGTCCTTTCTAGGACTACCAATTGTCCTTTTTAGGACTCTCCTAGAAAGAATACCAACAGTCCTTTTCAGGACTATCCCAACAGTCCTTTCTAGGACTAACAACAGTCCTTTCTAGGACTACCAATTGTCCTTTTTAGGACTCTCCAAGAAAGAATACCAACAGTCTTTTTCAGGACTATCCCAACAGTCCTTTATAGGACTACCAACAGTCCTTTCTAGGACTACAAACAGTTCTTTTTATAACTCTCCTAGAAAGAATACCACAGTTCTTTTCAGAACTACACCAACAGTCCTTTCTAGGACTACCATAGTCCTTTTCAGGACTTACCAATCCACCCATCTCACATGGTGTACCCGTAAACCGCACGTATTATTCATTAACATCGTAACTTTTAACAAGATACATTGCATTTGATTTGTTCCAATTAACACAAATACCAGCGATTCTTCCAAAATTATTAATCTCTTTCATCACATTTCTCATAGATCTCAATGAATTAACAAATATTACTATGTCGTCTGCATATTAAACAATTTTAATCTCTTCATTCTGAGTGGTATCAGGATGGGGTATATTTAGTTCCTGAATATCATTATTTTCTTTAATCCTTACAGCTAACGCTTCAACAACAAGAATAAATAATAAGGCTGATAGTGGACACCCTTGTCGCACTCCTTTTTGGATATTGAATGTGTTTGACAGCCATCCATAATTCAAAATCCTTCCACAAGCATTCTTATAAAGGGTTTGTATCCATATAATAAAAGAATCTTTAAAACCATATTTCTTCAAAATATCCAAAATGAACGAATGATTAACATTATCGAATGCTTGTTTAAAATCAATCAACATCAAAATACTTTGTATTTTCTCTAATTCACAATAGTCAATCACATCTTGAACCAGCCGCACATTTTCCAGGGCCGATCTCTTTTTCATAAAACCAGATTGATCACGCGATACTATGTTGCCTATACAGGGTGGCCCAGAAATAACAGAACGGGGCACTTCCCAAAATAAAGTAACAACATGAACATGTCAATCGGATAGGGTGTCCTTTCCAATGAACAACGATACCAAGAAAAGTAATTTTGGACGTGTAGTTTTTGTTTTAGGGCGCTTTGAGTGAGACCATGTCAGGTTCCTATTTTTACCAAGTCGTGTCTGATAAATGAGACTTACTGCCCGTCATACTAGTGACCTATTAAGCCCATTCTCTCGGCACCGCTCGGCACACAGCTGAATGCACACTAACAATGGCGCGCGGAATATTCGCGTGTTCAATGGTATGTAGGGCAATAAGTCTCATTTATCAGGCACTGACTTGGTAAAAATTGACAAAAATAGGAACCTGACATGGTCTCACTCAAAGCGCCCTAAAACAAAAACTACACGTCCAAAATTACTTTTCTTGGTATCGTTGTTCATTGGAAATGGCACCCTATCCGATGGACATGTTCATTTTGTTACTTTACTTTGGGAAGTGCCCCGTTCCGTTATTTCTGGGCCACCCTGTATATAACACCTTTCAGCCGCCTTGACAAAGCACACGCTGCAATGTTGTAGTCTACATTCAATAGAGATATAGGTCGCCAATTATCTAAACATGTTTTGGGACCTTTTTTATACAACAAAGTGAGGATTGACTGTTTTTGTGACCCTGATAATTCCTGTTTATATAAACCTTCATTCAAACTTCCTACAACCATTTCTTTTGTTTCCTCCCAAAAGCATCTATAGAATTCTACAGACAGTCCATCTATGCCAGGAGACTTATTTGTATTCATGATTTTAATAGCTTGCCAACACTCATCCTTTGTTAACATACCTTCACAACTGTCTGGGTCCTCCTCAGATAAAGGAGTAACGTTCACATATTTACCTACATTAATCGGTGGGTCATTACCATGTGCGGCGTAGAGGCGAGCGTAATATTTATGTATGTACTTTAACACATTATCTTTATACTTCTTTCCATCTATTTCAACACAATCAATTTCCTTCTTTTTCCCATTTCTCTTTTCCAATTGTAAAAAATATTTATTTGACTTTTCACCTTGCTCCATCCATTTTTCTCTTGAACGAATAAATGCACCTTTGCATTGTTCTGTATACCATAAATCAATTTCACTTTGTAAAATTCTCATTCTATTCATATTTTCCGGAGATGTATTTCCATCATAACTTTCAAATAAATCTTTATATTCCTTTTCTAAATCAACTATATGAGATTTATTTCTTTTCCTAAGATCAATACTAAATTTAATACTATACTCTTTTCCATTGCATTTGGACATTCAAATTATCATTATTTAATTTGACCTTTTGAATCATATATCTGACATTTTCTTTATATGTCATATCTAAAAGAAGAGAGTTATTCAGTTTCCATATACCTTTTCCACGCTTCTCTTCGAAGACTTTAATTTTCAGAGAGATGGCATTGTGGTCACATTTAAGTGCTGGACGTAGATCTGCTGAATAAACATTATGTACAAAATTAGCAGTGACCAACCAATAATCAAGCCTAGAGTATATTTTCAGTGTAACTTGTCTCCATGTAAATTGTTTTTTGTTTGGGTTAAATTTTCTCCATACATCAACCAAATTATTATTTCTAATAAACTTGTTAAAATTAGATTTTGGTAAATAAACGTGTGACATGCCATAGGTATCAATTTTACGATTTTGAACACAATTATAGTCACCACCAGATATCAAAATGTCATTATGACCTTTACATTTACTGACCCATATGTGCAGTAATCTATAAAAAGCTTCTTTCTCTGCGTTCTTTGCAGGTGCATACACATTAACACAAAAATATGTTTTGTCAAGAACAGAGAATTGAATTGCGAGTACTCTGCCATCTTCCTTTGACTAACATTTCAAGCAATTAATCAATGACTAAAATTAAAACTCCTTTCGAATGGTTTGATCCATTATTAAAATAACAAGTTCCGTTCCATTCTTCCCGTATTGTATTTTCAATATCTTCTGTTACAAATGTTTCTTGTAATATAATAATATGGCATTTCTGATTGTTCAACCATCGCAATATTTAGCTCCTTTTTATCTTATCTCTGATTCCTCTCACATTGAGGGAGATAAAGTGTAGATTTAATTCCTCGCCTTTTTATCCCGCTTTTTTCTCTTCCTTTGATCTTCTTCTTTTGTATCTTCTTGCTTATTATATCGAACTGAACATTATAGTGCGAGTGGTTGAATTGTCCGAAATAAACATGTCTACATTTTGACTTTGGGCGGGCTAGATATTTCAAAATTCTGGTATCACACATTCGAACATTTTCTATACGACAGCAAACATATGCTGATGTAATGTCTCGTTTAATAGATACTTTGAATAATACAATTGTTGGCTGTCATTTGGACACTCTCATTGATTTGAGGGTCGTCAAAACAAATTTGTTGCGGTACACCCCTTGACTATTGTGTTATCATTATAATTATTTGCAAATACAATTAGTATGCCTTTTTTGTAGAAATCTGGCAACCGAAGGTCACATTTTTTTGTTTCCACTTTGGGCTCTCGCCTTTAAGTGTTATTCGGAGCTAGATATTCAAACACTTGTAGATTTCTTATCATAAGTCATCTTAATATTATAAACCAGTGAAACTATACAAATACCAAAACCCCTGTTATCATTTTTAAAAAGAGCCGTTACAACTCCAGAGGGCGCTCTCTACAAAAATAATTGGTTTTAGCCATTTTTTTATACACAATTGTGCATTTAATGTTTTGTTAAAAAACAACTTTTCAAAAACCTATTCAGATTTTTTTCAAAGCATTTTTAAAATGTTTTCTAAAAAGTCATTTTTGAATTTTTTGAATACCAATATGTTTATAGATATTTTAGCCGTTTCTGAACCAATTTTGTTCAAATAAAGTTTATTCTGTCATTTAAATTGTATATTCTTTCAAATTGGACAGTCAGTTTTCCATTATCTCAGAACAAATATTTTGTGAATTGCCCCCCTATACCAACACTCAACTATCCCTTTAGCTGCTTTTAATAAAAAATAAATTGATTCTGTCATTAAAATTGTATGTTTTTTCAAATGTTATATTTAGTTTTTCATTACCTCACCAAAAATTGTCTTGAAGCGCCCTCTAAACCAAAATGTAACTACCCCTTTACAGGGGAAGTTGGGTTTTGGTAAAGAGAGTTCAGTTTTGGTGAAACTGAATTTTAGTGACCTTAACCTGCAAGATTACATTACAAACTAATAATTATAACTCGAAAAGTCTGAATGGATGCCTTCGCTAAATTGTTCAATTGTTATGAGCACCTGCAGTCACCTGTGTCCTAAAGTGAGCCGGCCATTAAATTTAATCAGTTCATTCTCTCGTTAAAGGAATAGTACAGCTTGGGTAAGGCTGAACATAATTCTCCACCATGCTCGAAAGGAATACAAATTACAAACGACTATGTAAAAAGCCTGTTATCATTCAAAAAGAGCTGTTAAAACTCAAAATGGTGCTCTCTAAAATATCATTGGTTCCAACCATTTAAACAAAAAATATTGTGCATGTGATGTTTTGTTGTAATAGTGATTAGTCAAAGAAATAATCGAACACTATTTAATAACCTCTTTTTTAATTGTTGAAAAGAGGAAGCATTTACAAAAAAAAATTAAAATAATCGAATAATTGTGGGCCCCACAATTATTACAAATAGCTATGTTTAAGGCCCAAGGGGAGGGGGGGGGGGGGGGGGGTGCATAGGCCCCCCTCTAAATATTATTCTAGATATTATTGGATCGACCACTTTCATATTTGGCACACAATGTCGAGCAGTTTAAGCTATACAAATAGCAATTATGAAAATGTCTTCTGGTCACTATATATGAGGATGCTTATTACGATGATATCATGAAAAACATAGAAAATGCTCTGAAATCTGACATTACTGAGCTGTTTTTGCCAGATGGAATGATATATGTAGGCAAATTGACCTTCTCATCATAATTATGCAAGATTACATCTTCTAGAACATAGATCACGAAATGTTGTGGTATTTGATGGATATTATAATTAGGCAACTAAGGGCCTGAAATCATAACAATTGTGCACAAAATGAAAAAAGCATTAAATTTTCACAGTAAATTCTTATCATCATAACGTTTAATTTTTCCCGTGGAAGTTTCTTAATTATGACCTTGAGGGGCGGGAGAGGGTCTTGAAAAAAAGGGGGTTCAAAATGAATTTTTACATCATTTCATTGGTACATATCATGACTTAGCGCTTTTATTGACATGATTATGGGAAAAAAGTGACCCGAGAAAACCATAATGTCCACCATTATAATAATATATGTTTATTTTAGGGGGGTAAATGGGAGGGGGTAGGGTGGCACCCCCTCTTCACCTTTTTTCATCTGTCGAAAGTTTCACTTGCGTTTCTGTTTGCATATATTAACATAAAAGTGTAATATGATGTTGAACATTTCATTGCAGGGGTTGGGTAATTGGAGGGGGGAAGTGTAATGGAGAAAAGGGGGAACTCCCCTCCCCCCTTTCGCCCTAAATGTTCTCTCTTTTTGTTATAAGCGCACTCATTTTTTGTATAGATTAGCGTATGATGACTGTACATGTCATGGCAGGGTTGGGTAAAGTAGGGGGGTAGGGGGGTGGAGAATAGGGGGAATACTACCCCCACCCCCTAAGATGTTCCTCTTTAGTTTAAAGTTGTGCTCATGTTTGTGTGTGTTTGACTATTTAAGTGATGTGATTTTGTAAATATGTTGGCTTTGATTCTGTATCGGGGGAGGGGAGGGGGGGGGGGGGGGGAGGGGGGAGGCCCGGGAATCTACCTCCCCCATACTTTTCTCCATTCGCCAAAAGTTGACTTGAATATTTGTAATTTTGTTCTTGTTTTGTTTACCTTGCAGGAGCGGGGAAAAAGGGGTATTTAGAATTAACTGCCCATACTTTGCTCCAGGTAGGCCTTGGTAGTTCCAAAATTGTTCAACATATTGTAATTTTACAACAATAATGGATGGACAATTTGGGGGCTGGAGTAGTGAAATGGTGAGGTGTTTTTTGCGTAAGTATTTCGCATTTCTACTTACAATATTCATGCTCTAGTTAGGTAACTATGTTGCACTTATCATCACTTTTTTTTCATAATATCCACAGGGTATTAGTTCATTAAAATTATCTGAAGCTTCTGTAAATAAGGTCCACCCTAGTCATCCCTCGATCCCCATCTTGACGGGCTATACGTGCATATTCATATTCAGCAGTTAACATGCTTTTACTAAGTTTACTTTATAGGCGCGTACCTATATTGTTTTACATAACTTATTTCTAACAATTTAAGATTATTTTAAAAAGGCTAGAACACTGCAGAACATTTCTCCAACAAAATCAGACCTTGAACAACATCTGCAAATTCATGTGAAACAATAGGTTCAAAAAGAGCCATTAAAACACAAAAGGGCGCTCTCTAAACACTGATCAGTTTCAACCATTACAAATAAAATGTTGTGCATGTGATGTTTTGTTGAAATAGTGATTAGGTAGAGAGATATTCAACAACTATTTAAAAACCTTTTTGTACATTTTTGAGATTGTAATGTTATAGTGCAGGTTTTTGTAACTAAAAGTCAGTTTTGGATATGAACTAAGATCGAGTAGTATACATCACAATTTGAACTTTTTATCATCATCTGAACAATTCCCGCCAACTGTTTGACGTATTGATAAGGTGTCTATCCATCCAAAACATTATGGGGGTATTACTGGTGTTGACTTTCTATACACAAATGAAGCGATTGTCAAAAGAGCATTATACGATAGGCGCCAGTATGGCGAATGAAGCCGTACTAGTTCAATGATTCAATTATATCGAACCAGGTGGTACCTTACTCCATTGTTCATGACAACAAAAGATCATGAGACAAACACAAATAACATTCTGTTCTGAATGAATAGAAGTGATTACATTACGTTTCGGTTGAAATGTAATAAGCCAAACAGATTACTTATGGTAGTGCGTTAGGTATGATTGATAATGCCGAGAGCGAGTTGAATCTTCCCACCTTTTGTTTGCCAAGTATTATTATTATCGGCAAGTACAAAGTCATGATTCAAAAAAGAGATCATCAACAGATATATTAAAAAAAACATCTTTAGTATATTTTTGAAAACAAGTTTGTGAGTTATATACTTCTTTAGTAAACTCATCGAATGCATGTGGGTCTCACATGTATTCCAACCGGATTATATCACATATGTCAGCTGTTTCTCAACAGATTTTGATTAAATAACTTCTTGTTTTATCTTTAAAATCACGTGCTCTTCCAAGAATTCGACTTAATTGTTAATTTGCCCACAAATTAACTTTTTATCAAAGCGCCCTCAAAACCATCACCAAACTACATCCCTTTAACACAACCCAACATTCGTATATCTCATATAATCATAATGTCCACCATTATAATAATATATGTTTATTTTTGGTGCTGAAATATATACGTATATATATTTTGTTTAATATAGTGATTTTTGTTCACTTTTTTCACTGATAGCCGCGAAGCGGCGAATTCTTTTGCTAACTTGAATCCTCCAATTAAGTGATTTTTGTTAACTTTTTTCAGTGATAGCCGCGATTTTTTTTGTGGCTATATTGAACCCCCGTAAGTGATTTTTGTTCACTCTTTTCACTGATAGCCGCGAAGCGGCGAATCTTTTTGCTATTTTGAACCCCCGTAAGTGATTTTTGTTCACTTTTTTTAGTGAGTGATTGATCTTTGTGAAGATTAAATAGTTTACAGAAGTTGTAGCAAGCTGACCTTCCTGCCCCGCAATATCGTCTAACCATAATTTGCATATATCCAAATTATCCCAAAGTAAACAACAAAAAAGCGTCATTTGTGGCTGTCGGCTGTGTGACAATTTCGTAAACGAAGCATAATGATATACATTATAACATACAAACAAATTTGCAGGGGGTGCGCACTTGCGTTTCTGTTTGCATATATTAACATAAAAGTGTAATATGATGTTGAACATTTCATTGCAGGGGTTGGGTAATTGGAGGGGGGA
The DNA here is from genome assembly GCA_037951105.1 of Echinarachnius parma. NCBI lineage: Eukaryota > Metazoa > Echinodermata > Echinoidea > Clypeasteroida > Echinarachniidae > Echinarachnius > Echinarachnius parma. The sequence goes on from JBAMJV010012908.1 coordinate 104,343, forward strand.
AGTGGGTGTAATGGAGAAAAGGGGGAACTTCTCCCCCCTTCGCCCTAAATGTTCTCACTTGTTGTTATAAGTGCACTCATTTTTATAGATTAGCGTATGATGACTGTACATGTCATGGCAGGGTTGGGTAAAGTGGGGGGGGGTAGGGGGTGGGTGGAGCATAGGGGGAATACTACCCCCCCCCCCCCCCTCAGATGTTCCTAGTTTAAAGTTGTGCTCATGTTTGTGTGTGTTTGACTATGATGTGATTTTGTAAATCTATTAGCTTTGATTCTGTATCGGGGGAGGGGGGGGGGGAGGGTGGGAGGGAATCTACCTCCCCCATACTTTTCTCCATTCGCCAAAAGTTGACTTGAATATTTGTCATTTTTTCTTGTTTTGTTTACCTTGCAGGAGCGGGAAAAAAGGGTCCCCCGCTTTAAACAAAAAAGGAACATCTGAGGGGGGTAGTATTCCCCCTATTCTCTAACCACCCTAAGCCCCCCCCCCCCCTTTTTTTATACCATACCCTGCCATGACATTTTCACAGTCATCATAAGCTAATCTATAAAAACACGATTTTTTGCTTTTTTTTAATGAGTCCACTTTGAACAAAAAGTGACAAAATTGAGGGGGGAGGGGGGGAGGGAGGTCCCCCTTCCCCCTCCAATTACCCAACCCCTGCCATGAAATGCATAACATCATAGTACACGTTTATGTTGATATATATGCACACAGAAACGCAAGTGAAACTTTCGACAGAGGAGAATAGTGAGGAGGGGGTTCTAACCCACCCCTCATATTTACCCCCCAAAATAATCATATATTAATATAATGGTGGACATTATGATTCTCTCGGCTCACTTTTATTCCATAATCATGTCAATAAAAGCGCTATGTCATGTTAAGTACCAATGAAATGATGTAAAAATTCACTTTGCACCCCCTTTTTTCAAGACCCTCTCCCGCCCCTCAAGGTCATAATTAAGAAACTTCCACGGCAAAAATTAAACGTTATGATGATAAGAATTTACTGTGAAAATGTCATGCTTTTTTCATTTTGTGCACAATTCTTACCCTTAGCCGCCTAACTATTAGGGACCCATGTCTGCAAAGTAATTGTGGAAGTGACGTTTAGATGAGTTAGCAAACACATTACAGACCATGATGAAAATACGTAGGCAATTCACCTGATCCAAAGTGAGATTTGTCATTTCGAACTGTTTAGACGTGATGAGAAACCTTATTAGCATATTTAAATCTTAAGAATATCATAAAAATACATACAAACATGATTTATTATAATTCTTATTATTTTCATTGTTTTGCGCAATTTTGTCTTTAAAACAAAGAAAAACAAAATAATTATAAAGGAAATTAATTTCAGTTAATGAAAACATCTTACTTATGTAATGAAATTCGGCTTGAAATAAACACAAACTTCAGTTGTTTACTGAGATCTGGCAACCTAAAGTCCCTTTGTTCGTTTATTGCCCTTCGCAGAAAAGTGATATTCGGAGCTAATGAAATCAAACACTTGTATTATTTCTAATCAGAAGCTATTTAAATATGAAAAAGTAATTTGTCGCTATACAAACACGCCTTGCACGCAATTCTCTGAGATCTCCTCTGAGATTGTTTTCTTCTTATTTGTTCGTATGTCATTAACAAATATTCTGATTGATTTAGGGGTGAGTTTTGGTTGCAGACCTTCTGGCGGCATATTACCCAAATTATCATTACACTGATTTAGCTCAAAATTGTATTTTTCGTTGGATCTCAAACAAATATGTTGACAAGTAAACAATGATTATTTTGTTTCCGCAACAACAACAAAAAACACGATCTGAACCCCAAACAGAGGTCTTCTATACAGTCTTACCGTGTGTCTAGATCAAACGGTTCAATTGGAAACTACATGTTTTAGGTACGAAGGGAATATTCTGGAAATAGTATTGGTGGGTGTCATATTGATTAAGATATTTGCCAGGATTGCTGATTGTTTTATATTTGCCAGATTGTGTTTGTCAGTCGTGAATTATGATCGATTGTTTGCACTACAATGAGTCCATTTTTTGCCAAATTACGTTCTGTTCATATTATGACTTTCAAAATGAAAATATCTTAAAATTAAAAATGTATACAATGGACTATTTCATCATCAATCAGCCCTAATAATATGTTGAAATGTTGTTCCCATGGTCTAAATTCCATTGAATGTAGTTAATCTCCTGCTACATTAACATAACAGTATTCAAATTTTATATACAGTACAAAGAGAAGTTTTGAATTAATTTCTTAACAAATCCTGCGAACAAGACAAGTACATACTAATTATGTTTGATACACTCTGTACATTATGTGAAATTGTGCATATTTATTTGTTGGCATGAATACGAATTTCGAACTTCAAAACTATAAAACCTTTTGGATACTGCTAATCACTGGCGTACTGGTGGGGGGCTTGGGGCGCTTGCCCCCCCCCCCCCCTCCCCCCCCCAAAGAAATGTAAATCACGGCTTATGTCTAATTCGTTACCAGTGATTGAAAAAAGGGTATTTTTTTAAACAAGATAACTCAAATTTTACTTCACGTCAAGTCAAATTTCTGTCATAGGTATGCACCAGATTGCACAATTCGCTCCCTCTGGAATCGGTTTTTTTAGATTTTTTTTAGATTGCACAATTTCAAGTAAAACATTGCAAAAACACCCTTACCGTGCACAAACGCACATCCCCCTATCCTAACAACCCCCCCCCCCGCCCCCCCCCCCCTCTCTCTCTCTCTCTCTCGGTCGCTTCGCTCTCTCTGGAATCGGTTATTATTTTGGGGTGCAAATTTGTTTTTCTGTTTATGAAACAAATAAAACCTCTTTTTCCGGTCGGTAGAATAATGACGCACTTACCAACAAAACATGTTGTCAAGTCAGAATTTCCTTTCTAGGTATGCATCCGATTGCACATTTGAATGTAGGGGGAATAACTTGCATGTTAGCTATTCTAAATCTCTCCGAGTATAGTACCACCTTTCAGAACATTTAACTGTCTTTATTTCGACGGTAAACATAGGGTGATGCAAGGTGTCGTTAGACAGATAATTTGTAATTATTTATTGTTGATAGAAATATTGGATTTGATGGTCGACCGACAAATTTGTCGAAGTAACAATGTTCTCGTTAGAAGTACGTTCAAATACAATAAGTATGCCTTTTGTAAATAAGATATCTGGCAGCCAAAGGTCACATTTGTTTCGACTTTGGGACGATCGCCTTAAAAGTGCTATTCGGAGCTTTGCACGGTATTCTCTGAGACCCCCGCTGAGATTTATATTTTGTCATTTATATGTTTAGATTAAATTATAATTATATGAGTTGGGTTGCAGACTATGTGGCAGCATCTTTTTATATCAAGTGCCAATAGTATGCCTCTTGAAGAGAGATCTGGCAACCTAAGGTTACATTTTGTTAGACTTTGGGTCTTTGCCTATAATATAAGTGTTATTCGGAGCTGCAGAAATCTGACACGTTTAGATTTCTTATCAGAAATATGATTACAAAGTAATACATATCCCTTGCACGCAACTTTGTTTAGATCCTCAGCAAGTGAGATGTTGTTATTATTGAGTTATTATATGTGTATTGCGGGGGGGGGGGGGGGGGGGGGGTTGGAGTTTTGGGTTCCCTGACAGCATCTTACTTACAGTATTCCTACACTGATTAAGTCATTTACTTTATTAAATCTGTTTTATAACCCTTTAAAAAAACTCAAAAAGCAGCAGACTGTATCGTCGTACAGACGCTGTGCGGACTTTGGGCCGCCTTCGTCGGCGGTGAATTCCAAGCGCTGTTCGATGCGTGGCCTAAAAAAGCATAGTCGAATAGGTACGCGCATTTCGTGATACTGGCTTGCAGGTTTCAGGTTTGTAATACCGAATTACAAGTTCAAATCCGTTTTTCTGGATGTATTGGCTATTATATTCTGTTAAAAGAAGGTATGAACTACCTAAATATCGATTTTGTATAAAATCTCATAGACTTGATTTTGTACAATAGTCTTTGAAAATGATACCTTGAACCGATGTTGTGACATAATCTGTCATTCATTTCGCCGGAGCATGTTTCATGTCCGTAAATTTGGCATTCATTTCCATGAATCTGTATTCTTTGTAATATTGGAAGTGATTTTAGGGACTTTTAAATTCCATAAAAGTTCATGAGACCAGTCATTTACTGCATTAAATCTGTTTCATAACTCTTTAAAAAGTCTCAAAATCAGCAGGCTAAATCGTTGTACATACGCTGTGCGGACATTGGGCCGCCTTCGTCGGCGGTGAAATCCAACCGCTGTTCGATGCTTGGCCTAAAAGGCCTAGTTTAATGTACGCGCATTTGGTGACACTGACTAGCCACTTTATGGTTTGAAAAACCGATTTAAAAGTTGTTTGGAATAATTTAAAAACTTGATTATACAAAGAGAACAACATTTCTCGAAATCTGATACGCATGATATCCAACTAATATAATCAAGTATTTTTAAAGAAATGTGTTGAACATCATGACGAATCTAATCACAGTGTTCATACACACACAACAGGAGATGGCCTGGGACCGAGTAACGTTTTGAATTCATCCCCGACGGAGGCGGTCTAATAACAGCCCCACTTCCGTACGAAATTTCAGTATGCTGCTTTTTGTGAACTTTCCAAGAGTTATACAACTTTTTTTGATGAAAGAAATAATTGTTTTTAAGAACTTTTATAAGTTCATTAAGTCTCTAAAATCACTTACCTGATTGAGAATCTTAAGATTTACGGAAATAAATGCATAAATTCGCCTACGAAAAAGGCTTCGGCTAAAATTTTGAAAAAATTCGGCCGGAAATCGATTTCAGATCACCAACTTTCGCGAGATTTATTTTGAAACTGGCCCAATGAGACTTTTTCAAACAGTTATGAAAGTGTTGTCAATTGCTTGATCTACCAGAATATACCTACCAACATAAGTGCAGTATTTTATTACGATTTGAGACATATAGATCATAGTATACTAATTTTTAGGTTTTATCTTTTGTTTCATTTTCTGTAAATATTATCATAAGATGAATTGTGATTAGAATTAAATTTGGGTAAATTCAATTATGTGTACATAGTGCAATATATCTTAATTTTATATCATAATAAGAACATACAACTAATAAAAAGCTAATATAGATAGTTGTTGCTAAAATCAAATATAAGTGTCTCAAGTTATATAAGATTCAATTACAAAAGGTTTGACTCATGTACATAATAATTTTATATTAATGTCAAAATATATTATTGTATACATGTGTTTGCTATAATTTGCAAGGAAATAATCAGTCACACACACATTTGTAATATTATTGTATTAATGAATTGTCTCTTTTCCGTACACGCTTTCAAAATTAACATAGGCGTAGAAGGCGGTGGTTGGGAAGGGGGGGGGGGGGGTGGGCTGCACCCCTTGGAGTTTTGAAAATGGCTATAATTAGGCAACAAAACACTTTTGATACATTGATTGAGTTTCGTGGTTAAACAAAAAATGAGACGCGTATACCGGTATGTAAAGTAACCTAATGTATCAGAGTGTGTATTTTGTCGGTGAAAGTAAATAAGTTCTATCATATGATATAAACTTTACTGTAGTTCATAGACCATGGCCACGTTACAGGTTGAGTTGCAATCGAATGTTAAAGGGATAGTTGAGTATTGGTCAAACTTAACTTTAGTAACCAAAACCTGCACCATTACGGTACAAACTAATAGTATAACTCCACCATGCTCGAACAGTATAACACAGTTACAAACGGCTAAGTAAAACCCCTCTTATCATTCAAAAAGAGCCGTTACAACTCAAGAGGGCACTTTTATACACAATTGTGCATTTGATGTTTTGTTGAAGTAATGATTCAATAGAAATATCCTTAACAACGTTTTAAAATTCTATTTAGATTTTGTTCAAAGAAGTCTATAAGCATTTTTTATAATTTTTCTAATAAGTCAAAATGTCCCCTGATGGAGAAACTTTCGAATTAAAAAATGTTTATGGATATCTCAGCCGTTTCTGAACCGATTTTGATAAAATAAAGTTTATTCTATCAATTGTATGTTCTTTCAAATTGACACTCGGTTTTTCATTATCTCACAAAAAAAAAAAAAGTGCCCTTCTATACCAAAACTCAACTATCCCTTTAAGTTGCAATTAATTGCAAGTCAGAAAACGTGCTCATTTGAGCCAATCCCGTGCACCTTTAGTCACATGATCTACCTTACAATAATTCGCATCTTTACAATCAATTCCAACTCTTTCTGCAACGGGGCCTAGAGCTGCTAATTAGAGATCACAATGTATGAAATACCGATACGAAGAGCTTAATTCCAAAAGGCGCTAAATCCACTCTCTCACCTTTAGAAAAAACAGGTTTCTTCGTCCAACTTTATACACATGCCTATATGCAAAATGTGGGTTTCTAGATAGCTATGTATAGCTCAAACTGGACTGATATCATTAACTCAATTTGTATGGAAAGTGGATTAAATAGCGTGATTTGGATCTAAGCTCTACATATTGACGCCACAACCCAGGAGAAGGGTCTCGGGTTACACATGATACCCGAGACTTCGCGCCAGCATTTACGTTGTAACCGTAGAACCACACCAGATGGACCTACTCGATGCTTTCTCATCATTTCGACACACATGAAATGTTCATAACCCTCTTCGTAATACATGTACTGTATGTGTATTGCTCAGATCGGTTCACTTCGAGTGTACACTGCCTTGAAAGCTTGAAACAAATATTCAAAACCATGAGACACAGACACAAATTAGCATCTTTTATTTTTAGAAAGTACAATTTGCACAACCTCCAAAGAAGGTGAATATCACCGAGTCTAAATCAATGCACTTAGATCAATTATTGTATGATGTAGATAATTATGTCATTTTCAGCACCTTAGATGATCAATTGAAAAAATGCATTTTCATTTTGGTAAACTGATTTTAACTTATGGGATGCAATATTTTTGCTTAATTTAAATCTTGATATAAAATTAATGTAATAATTTACATTAATTTTGTATTGCCTTAATTGTCACTCTTTTACTTCTTTTTTTCATTTATACATGACATCATTTATCGAAATACGTACATAACTTTGGTGTCCACTGAAGAAAAGAAAATGCTAACTGTTGAATGAATTATAAATAATCAATTTAGTTTCTAAGTTGGGATGAAATATTGCTAGGTTACACCTAATCTACAATAATTTCATAGTGAGATTCATTCGGATATTTTCACAGAAGTTCATGTAAATGGGGAAGAAAATCATGTCATGTGGTTATTTACATTGTAATGCTACAACATGTATACAAAAAACATAGTGTATTCTTTAAAATGATGCGGACTGTATAGCGATAGCACTGATACATTGGTTTCTCTGTTTCAACTTGTATGCACAGAAAGGGATCTAGTTACTTTCTCAACATGTGCAAAAAACTGGCAAATGGTTGATAAACTGTGTATTTCTGTGATCATTCACTGAGTGATGTGTACACATTCCATGGTACATTAATGTCGTATGACCGAGTAAGGAGGAAAATTGCAAAGTGATACTCGCGATCTCATTGCACTGACTTTGTACACATGTATAATAATCCACTAGATACTTACAAATCCGAATACTTCAATCATAATTATCTGTATATCGAAAGAGAACTTTGGAAAGCCGAAGCCTGTTCCATTCTTATATTGGTAATACAAATTAAATTAGGTGTGAGAGAACCGCTAAGGTTCAAAGTAGGTTTTGAGGATTTTAAAAATGTTACTTATCAAGATACACAATGTAGTTCCCTTTAAATCAATCACCTTGGATTCCGTGCTATACGTGACAGTCAATTATTCATAGTTTCGGACATCGTCTATTTTGTCAATAAGACCACCTATTGTGTGATCGTTAGTTATTTGACATCGCTGACGGCGAATGTAGTAGAAAATTCAAAGGCTTACACATTTTTGATTTAATTTGTAGAATATTACAAACTATTGAAGTTTGAAATTGTCTATTCACGTCAATAACAAGACACCAGTGTCCTTTATTAGGTTATGTACAATGATACCAATTTGAATATTAAGATAATTTGGTAGAAATTTGGGGATAAATTGATTAATCTATTTCTTCCAGGGAATTATTTAAAATTATTTATTTTCCTAACAATTAAAAACATTACAGAGTATAGGAAAATTTACAGAATATAAATACAATATAATATGTACAATGGATTCTGAGGGATGGCCCATTCAGCGCCGTCTATATGTAGACAGTTTTTGGTAAAAATAATTCCGTTTGATCTTAGTGAGTAATTAACATAACAAAATTAAAAGCTTCTTTTCAAATAAGGTGGAGTTAAATCATGTGTTGCCTTATACTACTGAGTTTAAATGATAACTGAGCCTTGCTGCTAAAGATTTTAAACCAACTCGATCATGCAAATCTTTAAAAAGTCTAATCCCTAACATAATTCTGCAAGCTCTGTTTTAGAGCTTCTGTACTTTATACATTCATTCATTGAAATTGAAGGACATGAAGTTAGTATTTGAAGGCATAACTCTTTAATTTCAGTGCATTATTATGTACGATATAGTACATGAACTGCTTTAGTCTGATGGGTTGTATAGTCATGAACGAGGAGGAAATGTACTTTCATTGATTACTATTTACTTGTTTACTTAAATTTAGGCTTTACTAATTTTGTGACAAAACGTTTAGCCTAGTCTCGTACATCTCGTTATAATACGTCATGACCCCTTCCGCCAGCCGGATCACGTCGGGTGTAATTTGGTCGAGAGGTGGTAGCTCACTCGATGGTCGGAAGCATGTGCTCTTCATCGCCGATCCAAACCAACAGGTGAATTTCTCAAGAAGATCGTCGCTGCACGCCTTTATCTTATTCGAACTAGAGGCGTCCCATTGAAGCACGTCATCATGGAAGGGTAGGCCAACGGCAGCGCAGTAGGCCGACAGTGTCGCCTTCGGATTGGCCAGGAGATCTTCGGTGTCGATGACGACAGGGTTGGCGTCGATGTTCTCCTTGATGTACACCCAGAGGTCATAGAGCTCCTTGACAAAGCATCCTGGCGGAAGGATACGGTCGTCGCGCCCGAGATCGAAAGTGTCTTTGTCGACGGCTGCGGATGATGCTTCGCCGCTCAGGGATCCCTCTGGGGACGTTATCATGTGAACCATCACCTAAAGAGAAAATATAATTTATGACATTGCTGGATATCGGAAGGGGTGGGGAAGATAAAATGCAGCGTCTCATATCTTTTACGAAAATTCTCCAAGATCCGTTTTTTGGGCAAATTAGCGCTTCCATACTTCTGATGCGCAAATTAACCCAAAAGAAGAACAAAAAAGGTTACAAATTTTGTATTTTTAGTACACATTTACAATAAAACAACGCTTTTCAAAAGACTTTTAGGCTTTTTTGACAAAGGCAATTTTCATAAGGGTGAAAATTCTAATAAAAACAATTGCTTATAATTATACTGTTAGTTCACCAATGATTCACATAATGCCACCCCCAACCCCTTATCAGTTAGATCAAGCTTAGCCATAAAATGTATCTTGAATGATACTTGGTTATATACCTTCCGATAGGAGTAGAGGGTTCGGAGTGGGTTCCGGATCAGGAAGGTGTGTTTGTATCCCTTGGGTAGCAGATGGCGGTAGCCCTCACCCATACTATACGCCATGTCTTTCACGAAGACGTGTGTGCTTGTTGCTCTTTCAAGGTTGCGTTGAACTGTGGTGTACCTGAACATGACATAATATCACGCACGTCACGACTATCATTGTATAAGATCAACATCATCCCTGATAGCAGACTGACGTCATAAGTTGGTCGTAAAGTGGTAAACTTGGCGTAGGTCGTATGGACGATATATATTACGACGTCTTTATGACGTCTTTCAAAGACTAGTTTTTGACATAATAATTTGTGTCGTTTAAACGACCGTTTGAAAAATCTTATTATGACATAATTACGACGACTTATGCGTACGCGGGTGCAAGTTAACGTCTTATTGACGTCAAGTTATGTCGTCTTAAAGACGTATTTTCCCAGATTCTGCTATCAGAGATTATGATTACTATATCTACAAACATTATAATCTGATCAGTAAATGCTTAAGTTATATGTTTGTATATGTTTCTCAAGCTAGCATAATAAATCATCATGATCATCATATTTGCAAACTAATCCTCCTCGTCTTGCTCCTCCTCATCTCATCACTTTTATCCTCAATCATCATCATCATCATCATCATCATTGTCGTTGTTGTCAACTGTTGGTCATAATGTTGGAATATTTTTTTTCCCCTAGTTTTGGGCCTTATGAACCATTTCAGACTAGAAATAATGATTATATAATATTTCAAAACTACCAATGTACAATAAATGGTTGAATGGGTTTGCATTACTTAATGTAGCCTTTTGGTTTGAGCTTTGAAAGACAGAACCTTTCATGATGGGCCCCTTTCCCTCTGAAAAGCGTATGTCCAGCAAGTCATTATTATGTGTCATTTCTCAGCGTTGGCTGCAAAACTTTCAACCAAAATCGGCACAGAGGCTCTCTAGGTCATATCCCGTCCAACGCCATTGCCTACACGCCAAACGATGCTTGTGCTCCACCAGGAAGGGGTGTCAACAAGCAATGTCCACTGATTCCTTGGAACATCGCAGGCTACGATCTGTACAATCCCCATACGTCGTTGAGAGGAGGGTCAATTAAAGATACGGGAATCTCTAGGACGTCCACAATTTACCACCAGGACAAATGATCGCAAATTGCTTAACCTGTGCCGTAGAAACCGGAAATGCCAAAATGGAGCCTTCGCCGTATATGAAGAAAACACTATGAAATCGACGCCTTCTGCCAAACTGCAGATCAGAGATCGCTCTAGCATGGTCACCTAGCAGGACAAACTACCAAGTGTCCAGCCCATACCATACAACCAAGATTTACAGGACGTCCGTGGACTAGGGAGTACAGAAGATCGCCGCCTGGACACTCGTGATATGTCATCTTAATGGGTACGAGCCATACCACCGTTGGGCCGTTACAACCTCAAGTCGTTTTGTGAATACAGACATCTTCGAGCTTCTCGTCACGTAATCGACGAACCCTTTGTCCTCCATCTGTTCGGTCAAGGATGTTATGGCTCGTACCCATTCAGATGACATATCTCTAGTGTCCAGGCGGCAATATTCTGGACTCCCTAGTCCAGGGACGTCCGGTAAATCTCGGTTGCATGGATTAGAGTGGACACTTGGTAGTTTGTCTTGCTCGGTAACCATGTTAGAGGGATCTCTGATCTACAGTTTGGCGAAAAGCGTTGATTCCATGGTGTTTTCTTCATAGACGGTGAAGGCTCCATTTTGGCATTTCCGGTTTATACGGCACAGGTTAAGCAATCTGCGATCAGTTATCCTGGTGGTCAATTGTGAACGTCCTAGAGATTCCCGTAGCTTTAATTGCCCCTCCTCTCGATGACGTCTGAGGATTTTAAAGATCCTAACCTACGATTTTTCAACGAAACAGTGGAAATTGCTTGTTGACACCCCTTCCTGGTGAAGCACAAGCATCGTTTGGCGTGTAGGCAACGGCGTTGGATGGAGTATAGCCTAGATAACCTATGTGCCAATTTTGGTTGAAAGTTCTAAAGCCAACGCTGAGAAATGACACATAATGATGACTTGCTGGACATACGCTCTGGAGAAGGAAAGGGGCCCATCATGAAAGGTCATGCTTTTCAAAGCTCAAAACAAAAGGCTCGATTAATTAATGCAAACCCATTCAACAATTCATTGTACATTTGTAGTTTGGAAACATTATATAATCATTATTTTTAGTCTAAAATAGCTCATTAGGCGCAAAATAGGGGAAATGAATGAAGTTTGACCTAAAAAAAAATAATATTCCAACATTATGACCAACAGTGTATATACTCTTCCCCATCATCATCACCATCATCATCATCCTTAGCATCATATTTATCATCATCATCGTTGTCGTCATCAATCACCACTTACGCAAGTCGTTCCGGCACGCAGTTCGACCCATTTGTATAATCATCCATCAACCGCTTTGCTGTTTTGAAAGCCTCCACGTTACCCTCATGAACCACGGGAAGTTCTAGTTTGCCGCTAGTGTGAAACCTACATTGAACAATTGCAAGGTGGCAGTAGTTGTAGGGTTCGAACCAGGTCTCGATACCATCGTCGATTTTGCTGATGCACTTGGTTAGGGCGGTCGATGCTGACCGGAGGGGACACCAGAGGATCGTGCGACTTCCGTTGCCAGCAGCAGTCGACGTTTCACTCCCGGTGGCTTTGCTGTGTTCATGTGCTTCAATTTCGGCGTGGTTCATATTGATGCTTGTCTTTTTAAACTCCAGACTGGCAGATTCGATTATTTTGAAATTAAGGTATTCTGCAATCGAAATACAACAAAAGTTCTTCAGATTTAATCGCATCGAAGATAAACCATGCACATAATATATTTTTTTTTAAGAAGATATATTTGATATAGAACATTTATGAAAAATAATACCATAATGTACTTACTGCTGATGAATGGCTGTATATTCAATAAAACTCAATAATAATTAAGTTAAGTGTAACCATCTTAGATTTCAGGTCGTTGCCCAAGTTCAACATGCAAATGAGCACCAGAAATGGATTCCGTACCCCGAGAACTTCTCGAACTTTTCCTATAGATAAGAAACTGAGAGAAATATGCAAAGGTATTTGCTTATTATCTCATGCTTATAAAAGTATTGTATCAATGTTACCAAGGTGGCAACACCGCTGTATTTTCTTTACAAACGATTTAGAACATTAATAACATAAACTAGATGGATCTTCGACTGCGCGCAGTCGAAATGGATGCCTTCGCTAAATTGGGTAATTATTATGAGCAAAGCATTATCTTTGACCTATAGGCCATCTAATTCGTTCATTCCCTCGTTAAAGGGGTAGTACAGTTTGGGTAAGGCTGAACATAATTCCACCATGCTCGAAAGGTATAGAAATTACAAACGATGGTAAAAAGCCTGTTATCATTCAACAACATATTGCGTCCTGGATAATCCAGGAATTACTGGTGACCGGTAATTATACTAGCTCGTACTAAAATGGCAAGCGGCCCTTTGTATAAAGCCTAAGTAGAACTAGAGGGATTGACTGAATAATGAAAGGAAACAATTGGAATGGTGGCGATTGGCTACCATCAATGGGTTTCACAAAACGGTTTCACAGGTAGTCTGTCATTTTAGACCAGACTTAAAGGGAAAGTTTCCCCATCATCTATTTACCTTTGATTAATTTATCTACACATTCAAACATAAGTTCATGCAAATATGTCCAATGGTTGCCCTCTGAACAAAGGAGGGGCATCATTCAAAGTCAATCGCTGTATGGGCTAATCCCATTCATCGCGTATAGCGTGGAGGTTGCCATTATATTTTTTGAAACCCGGATTTTGAATTGTTCGCGCCGAAATGCTACGTCAAACCAAAGACGCTTAATGGAAAGACCGACCACTGGACAATTTTCTTGTACAAAGTGAATGGGCAGCGCGCGATCAAAGACGCTTAATGGAAAGACCGACCACTGTGCAATTATCCTGTACAACGTGAATGGGCAGAGCGCGATGTACAAAATTAACACGCACTTTGATACGCAGGCTTTTCATTATGACGTCACAATAACAATGTTTACTTCGCCTGACTAAAAATAACTTCAAGATGACGTGATAAAGTTTGACGACCCTAAATTTGCATATCGCGCGTGAAATTTGCTTTGCGCACAATTTGCGCGTACAATTATAAAGAATTAAATAAAGACAGTGCGCGGACTGAGCGCGCATTAACATTATAACACGCGAGAAGCCATTGCCATTTTTCTCTACACGGTAACAAATCTTTAAATTTAAAAAATATGTTTCTCACAGCTTTGATTTCAATTGTAAAATCGCTATCGACTATAATTTTTAAATATTTTTCTTATCATGAGGATAATATTAATTCTACATAAAAACATATTCCTATAGGTTACTAAGGTCGACACTTAAGCTGTTGCTCAATCTTCATGCTAGCCTGATTTGCCGAGTATTTGTAAGTACAGTTTGATCCTTATTTTCTTTTAAATTCTTACTAAAGAATGGAACTGAATTTCCAAAAAAAGCAATCGTCTATAATTTTAAAATGTTTTTTATTAATAAAAATGACACAAATACAGTGATATAATAAATTTCATATGGCTACTAAGCTCTAGGCTTTAAAAGCTCGATTTGAATCTTCATTCTGTTTGAAGGGACATCGCTGCGCGACCGCCAGTGAGCTGTCTTGTAATTCTACCATAGAAGTATGAATAAACGGGTTGGTTTGTTTATTCATACTTCTATGGAATAAACAAACCAACCAGTTTAGAATTCTACAGTCTTTGGCGCGATGTCCTCAGTTAATGCGCGCAATTACAGTCCTGACGTCACAATGCAAATTGCACAGGGGGTTCCCCACATATTTATTGTTGCAGTTGTTGTTGTTGCTGCTGGCTTAATGTGAATGACTCGGCTATTTTTAGCCTAGCAACAACACTATTTTCGGAAATAAATCAGCTGACTAAGCGCACCGATTTTATAATGCGCACACATACGCAGTTATCATTGGTCAATTATTCCACAAAGCAGTATCATGTTGGGAAGAACAAAGTCGATTGGTTTGTCGGTGCGTATATTTCAGACAGTGTGCGTGATAATATGCAAATATCCAAATATGCCATTGCCTGTTTATTGTGCACGTTCGAGATCTGTGAATTTAACAATTCTTTATTTTAAAAATGTGAGTGAAAATCTCTAAAAGCTCATCGACAATAATTTGTAAATATTTTTACATATACAAAGACAATATTGAATTAGAAAAACAATGTGTCTCCCAGGTGTACTCAACTTGGAGATAAGCTGATGTTCAATCGTCATACTAGCCTGAATTTGCCGAGTTTAAAGGGGTAGTTTAGTTTTGGTAGAGAGGGCGCTGCACATCACAATTTTTTTGTGAGGTAATGAAAAACTGAGTGTCGAATCTGAGAGAACATGCAATTTTAATGGCAGAATAAACTTTATTTGGTCAAAATCGGTCCAGAAACGGCTGAAATATCAATAAATATATCCGAACCTATAATTATTTGGGGCCCAAATAATTAAATGCATTTTTCAAAAAATTTAAAAAATGCAAACACTTTTTCAAAAATTTTCAAAAGCGTTTTTTAAATAGTTGTTGATGATCTCTCTATTTAATCATGATTTCAATAAAACATCACATGCATAATTTTGTATGGAAAATGGTTACAACCAATGCCTCTTTAGAGAGCGCCCTCTTGTGTTTTAATGGCTCTTTTTGAATGATAACAGACTTTTTACTTAGTCATTTGTAATTTTGTATACCTTTCGAGCATGGTGGAGTTATAACTATTAGTTTATAATGTTACTGTCCAGGTTTGGTTACTAAAGTTCAGCCTTACCAAAACTAAACTACCCCTTTAAGTAAGTACGTTCTGATCCTTACTTTTGTTTAAATTAATACTAACAAAGGGAACATTTGTTCCAAAAAAGCTCATCGACAATAATTTGTAAATGTTTTTAAATTAATTAAACTAAACAAGATTCAGTACTGTACCCAAACCTCTGGGTGTACCCAACTTTCTCTTTAGCTCGATTTGAATCTTCATTCTGTTTGAAGGGACATCGCTGCGCGACCGCCAGTGATCTGTCTTGTAATTCTACAGTCTTTGGTCAAACCCGAACAAACAAGCTCCGCCTCTTTTTGTTAGCTCTCGCAGCTCGCGGGGTTTGTGCACAAACACAAGGCAAAACGTGAGCCAACAAAAAGAGTAGTTCGGGTTTGACGTCACATTTTAGAGCGATCCGAGTTTCATAAACAACAATGGCAGCCTCCATGGTGTTCGCGATGAATGGGATTATCCCGTAGGGGAGACTCAGGCTAGTTGAGCCGGTTGGTTAGTTGAGCCACCCCTTCTAAAATAAACCATGACCATTTAAAAAATTAAATGCGGCCATCTGGTGTTACCTTATGGTAAAGGGACCACATGTGCTAAATTTGACACAGGGATGTAGACTACAAGCTTGTGTAAATCAACAAAATTTGATTTTTGCTGTTCAAAGTGAATTCCATGAAAAATGGAAAGTGTCCTCATATTTTCTACACCTAATAGAATTAACTGACTATCATGATACAGTTGAAAGGAGTATCATTGCATATCATTTTAACCTTATTATTTAATTTGTGTCTAGTAAGACTTTCACTTTTCACCACGATGAATTCAAAATGGCGGGTGTGGTGTTAGTTGAGCCGTTGGGTGTGTGGTTAGTTGAGCCAGCTTAATTGTATGCTTATTTGGCCAATTTTTGGTTAAAAATGAGGTATATTATGTGAGAATGTTCATAAAACAGTCAATGATAAAATGTGAGTATTTGAATGCATGTGTGTGCCCCTTTGCATGTATTTGCAAGTGTGTTTGTGTGTGTTTGTGTGAAATTGTGTGTGTGTGTGTGTGTGTGTGTGTATGTGTATGTGTAGTGTACATGTGTATCTATGTGTAGTGTGTGTGTGTGTGTGTGTGTGTGTGTGTGTGCGTGCGTATGTGTGTATGTGTGTGTGTGTGTGTGTGTGTGTGTGTGTGTGTGTGTGTGTGTGTGTGTGGCATGAGTGTGTGTTTGTGTTTGTGTGATTTGCAAGTATGTGTGTGTGTATATGTGTGTGTGTATGTGTGTGTAGTGTGTGTATGTGTGTGTGTCTCATTTGTACACAAACTATGCCACTGATCTACATGGCTCAACTATCCCGACACCCTGGCTCAACTAACCTGCGTGTTGGTGTTAATTGAGCCACTTGACCAATTTTTTTTAATCTCCCCTGGCTCTAAAATCAAAAGTGTTTTTTTCATAATATACAGACATAATATGCCTAACATACTGCTCTTTCAATCCCACCCCCAAACAGCCTTACACAACATTACCCAAGGGCACCAGGTGACCTTGAGTAAAAAGTGGCTCAACTAACCTGAGTCTCCCCTACAGCGAGTGACTTTGAATGATGCTCATCCCTTGCTCAAAAGGCCAATGTTGGTCGTATTTTTGCATGAAATTGTGTTTTAACGTTTAGAGAACATAATCAAATGTGATTATATGTTGGGGAAAATGTCCCTTTAAGTTGTACCACTAATGAGAATTCGGGCCATTGGATTTATGATCCATCGAACATCTCGAAGTAATCAACCTATAAATGGTATCTTATTGTTACAGGAACACAACAAAAGTTATTCCAACATTACAGCATTGTTTTTCACTAATTTCAATCAATGACATTTAGCTCCTATGCTGCAGTGTATTATTCAGCTAGCTATATCATGTAACATTGATTTACGTAATGTATTGTACGACACATACAAACGTATGATGTGTACAATGTACATGTAATAATTTTCTGTAAATTATACATTCTTATCATACGTATGGGTGATTTCAAGTACGGTGTTAAAGGAATGAAAGTGTACAGTAATAATACAAGATCTGTTCTGCATACAATACTGTGATACGTGCTGCACGTAGCCTAATGTACGTTGTGTCAGGGTCGAATCAAGTTCAACATCGTGGGTAGTCTAGTTCTAGACCCTCGGAATTAATCTCCGCCACCCTCGGCCTCCGCCCACGATGTGGTCTAGTTCTAGACTCTCGAAATTAATCTCCGCCACCCCGAAGATCAGTATACACAGCAGTAATCGCTGCCAGACCGAAAGCGATCACTGTGTATACTGATCTTCGGGGTGGCGGAGATTAATTTCGAGAGTCTAGAACTAGACTACATCGTGGGCGGAGGCCGGGGATTCTTTTCCAAGGGGTGCAGATCTTTCAACCCAATACGTTGTTCCCCATATTCACATGACAAGCAAAAGAAGAAGTTAATATAATTTAGAACTGCCCGAGGCCGAACATAATAGGCCGGCTACACTGTTACGATTTTCACTAATTATATGGCGTAAATTCATTTTCCCGATAAATATGAGTTTGCCCGAATCTATGATGAATTGGTCCGGAATTAACATGCCATTGCCAGAGTATGATAGGAATTCCCCTGAATACGAAAGTGGAGTATTATTACCGCACATTTTTCTTGACAGAATCTTTGAACTGGGGGGGCTGGGGGTGCGGTTAATATACAATGCTTTTGTGTGCAGGGAGAACTTGATAGGATACAATATGTGTAGTTTGTTGTTTTTATGTAGCACTAAAACTTGGAAAATAATCCTTTATAATGACAATCCAAAATTTGGGATGCGGTTGAAACACAAATGCCGTTCGGCCCGAATATAATTATGTCGCCGTTCTCAAAATTCTAGGGACTGCAGACCCCACCCCCCCCCCCCCCCCCCCCTCTTCGCCCCCTAGTCCTACGCGCGTCATGTTCAACGTGATGTACAGTGCGTGCATTATGCAACGGAGTGATGTGGACCTTGTACTTGTACCTCCCTGTCGATGTCAACGTCACAATGACGCTGCAACTGCCCTGGAAGTTCAATGTGGCACTCTGCACAGCTGGCTAAATAGACGTGTGCGTGTGTACAGGTACGCGTACACGCATGAAATGAACAGGATTGGTATAGTATTATATAAATACTGTAACGGTATTGTACTCATATGTAGCCACATTGATATTACACAGCTGAGCTATATGAGGGACTTTCAAGAGCGAGCAGGGCAATGTGATTTTGCCAGTGTACGTACGTGTGATTGTTATTAGAAGAGGACATATTTATAATCGCAAGATACATACCGTACCAGGAAAGCGAGGAACACCAGGAAACCGTTGATCCTCTTGAGTACGAGAAAATAAACAATGCACTATAAAATAATGCACTAAATTATGAGCCAACTTGAGCCGAGCAAAGCAGCAATATGTGCACATAATTAGCACATGCAGCGTACTGATCCGACAGCCTATTCGTACTTTGCACTAGTTACGTTATAGATCCGAGAATGAATCTAGTACAACTTGTTCATACAATTGACACAATTGACTAAATTATGAACTAAATAAAATTATAGAATAGTGTAAATATCACTAGGAGAATGAGCTACCTTTTCTGTTTCTTTATGCCATTTTACCCTCTAATAATTTGGACTCAACATATGGTAACATATTTCACTATTTGGATTTTGTATTTAACATTGTTTTTATTCAAATTGTGGAAAATAAACTTGAAACTTGAATAGACCGACAAATCGGTAGACCTGTCTTCCGTTCGACGGTCTGTTTAGCCCTCTGCAGACAGAGCAGACTCGACCCGATCCGACTGGTTTCAATCAGGCTAGAGTCGGGCCCGGTTGGACGGAGCCGATTCATCGTGTTGAATCGGCCCCGACTTGCATCCGACTGTCTCGATATCCGAAGTTTTTTTTTTTTTTTTTTTTTTTTTAATTAATTTATTTATTATTATTTTTTTTTAATCCGATATAAATATTCTGTCCGTTTTTTTCAATTAGAATCGGCAGGACAGTGCGATGTTAGTGTACAAACTGCTGTCAAGATGAAAGATTTCGATATCTCTTCATATATTCTTCTAAATTTGGCTCTCACTCATACCACTTGTATATTAATCCTCTTACCTTTGGTTTATTATTTGTTTTGTTTATTTGTAATTTATGTAAAATACCTTTACTTTTAACTTTAGCAATAGATAAGCAGGGTTCAATGTGCCATTTTCTGATCGAATCATTTGTATCCGAAAATTTGTATCCGGTATCCGACCTTCACGATCGGATATCCATCCGTTTGGACTCTACTCTCGACTGGCAAAATGTGTGTCGCGAGGCACTGAAAACTGCGCCGATCCGACTCGGGTCGAGTCGGCTCTGTCTGAGGAGGGCTTAACCTACACACCATATAGAATGGGGATAAGAATAACCCGATCACATGCAGAGTCGGGTTATATTTTCTAACTATATTTAATTGCTAGGTACCGAAACAAAAGTATAACATTGGATACTCATAGCAAACATGTTAAGCACCCCCTTTTAATGATACATCTCTAGATGCTGTACCGTACGTGTAGCTTTTACAGTAATGTGATCTTTGATGTGAATAAGATTTGAAGTAAATTTTGGTTAAACTTGCAGAATACCCTCGGATTCCAAACTATCAAGACTGAGTTTTCAAGGACAAACAGCAAAATGAACCAGGCCGAAATCGAAGCGAACGTCGAAGCGCACGAACGCGGACAAAGCAAATTAGCCACTAAAGATGAGACGTCACCAGCTTCTGTGCTAGATTCTGGCAGCGGTAGTCGCACAATCATCTGGGGCCCCCTCCGGTCCGCATCAACCGCCCTAATCAAGTGCATCAGCGAAATCGACGATGACATCGAGACCTGGTTCGAACCTTACAACTACTGCTACCTCGCACTGGTTCAATGTCGGTTTCACACAAACGGCAAGCTAGAACTCCCCATGGTTTACGAGGGACATGAGGAGGCTTTCAAAACGGCGAAGCAGCTACTAGATGATCTCACAAATGGGTCGAACTGCGTGCCGGAACGACTTGCGTAAGTGTTGATATTGATTGATGATGACCACGACTACGACGATGATGATGATGATGATGATGATGATGATGATGATGGTGGTGTTGATGCTGATGGTGATGATGCTGCTGATGTTGCTACTGCTGATGATGATGATCATCATCATCAGCAGCAGTAGCAGCAGCAGCAGCATCATCAGCAGCAGCAGATGCGGATGATGATGGTACTGCTGATGATGATTGCGATGATCTTTGATGGTGATGATGCTGCTACTGCTGTTGCTGCTGATGATGATTATGCTACTGCTGCTGCTGCTGCTGCTGCTGATGATGATGATGCTGATGATACTGCTGCCGCTAATTGCTGATGCATGATGATGCTGCGGATGCTGCTGCTGCTAATGATGATGCTGATGCTGCTGCTGATGATGATTCTGCTGCTGCTGTTCATACTGCTGATGATGATGCTGACGATGCTGCTGCTGCTGCTACTGCTGATGATGATGAAGTGATGATGCTGCTTCTGATACTGCTGCTGATGATGATGATACTGCTGCTGATGATGATGATGCTGATGATGTTATGATGAAGGAGCGGGAGGAGGAGTATATTATACATATTTCCAGAATAACTTGCAATTAATTGTGATGAGCAATGATCATGATGATTTATAATGACGAGATTACTTGTGTAAGTACATACAGTACATGATGATATCACTGATAGTTACAGGGATCTAGTGCAATGTAGTGACATTGTCCAAATTCACAAAACTGAATTATAAATTTAGTTGTTCTATCCGTGTAATACCTCAGTCACATTTGCTATACAGCTAGGATACGGCGGCCGTACGCCCCCACAATCAAGAGATACTTGCGGCGGCCGCAGATAATCTTCGGTGGCCTAAGGGTCACCCTAAGGCGTATCCCTCTATTTTACAGGCCGCATGGGTCGCCGTGGGAGTATAGCGCGTACCCACCATCCGTACGGCCCCCGTGGCAGTCTGCGCCGTGCGAGGAGCAGGTATACCTCGCGGCTACCTTGCGTCTGCCTTGGTATTTTACCAAAAACCTACGGCCGCGGCAGGGACGGCCTAAGACGACAGTGCATCATCACTTCAAAGGCCATACGGCAACCGCAGGCTTTCTGTATCCACACATTCAAAATACGCCGTAAGGCTACCCTAACATATGTGACTGCTAAAGTATGTGACCGTGAGAATGCTACGGCGGCCCTATAATTGTTATTGGCCGTAGATATTGTAGACCACACGGCCGCCGTGGCAAATGTGACTGAGTTATTACTAATATAGAAGCATGGAAGATGCTTTGGTTTTCCCTTCCGTTTATAAGATATTTACGATTGAAGAGTTTGGATTTTAACTATCCACTGGATAGTCATAACCGTGTATTAAGTCAGTACATTGAGCCGGGGGATATCACTTTGCATTTTTGCTAATTTCTCGGACATAAAATACCTATTTAACGTAATATTTCAACACAGATCAGAGCACATATCAAATCACCAAATTACGCATTTCATCTACCAACAGTTTTTGCACATTTTTGCCAACAAATCAATTACTGATAGTCATTTTAGCGATTGCTGGTCTGATCAAATAATGATAATTTAAGATAATGTACATGCATGTAGTGATCATAATGAGGTTCATGAATATCTTACAATGATAATCATAATTGTGCGTGATATTTCTGACACATTCAGGTATACCACAGTTCGGCGCAACCTAGAGGTATCAGCGAGCAAGCACGTCTTCGTGAAAGACATGGCTGTTAGCATGGGTGAGGGTTACCGCCATCTGCTCCCGAAGGGATACAAACACACCTTCATGATCCGGAACCCACTTCGGACCCTCTGGTCCTATCGGAAGGTAATCAATCATCAGTAGAGATAAATAATGTAGCGTAACATGGTCTGATTTATTGGGTGGCACATGAATAGCTGATAAGGGGGGCAGGGCGGAGGGTGCAGGGCGGAGGTAGCATGCATTTTGTTTGTGAACAATTGGGGAACATTCTAATTTGTATTTTAATTTTATATATATTATAACTTTTACCCTTAATATTATTAATTATTATTAATTTGTTTAAATGAGGTCACGTGCCCCATAAAAGTATTCTTAGAAGAGCTTATATTCTGACTGCTTACCCAAAATGAGAACATAATTAGGCTAGAGTGATTTCTAAAGGGAAATTGGTCCCCTTAAGTTTTGTGTATAAAACGGAAGTTTCTTTGCTGGAAATGTTCTTGGATTGCCTTGAAATAGGGGGTAATTTTACTGTTTTTACTGGTAATAACGAGCATGAGTTACAGTACACCATTTAATATGAAGCGACACCACCGGTAGTGTTTCACAAAGATCCTAAGTTGAACTTAACTCTAAAGTCTTAAAAAAGGCATAATTGTTCTTAGTGGAACCATTTTTCAAAAACAAGCATTTTGTCTGAAACAATAGGCCTTTCAATATGAAATTGTTGGGGATTAGAGTGGCACAAGTCATGTCCTGTTTTAATTGGGATGCTTATTAAAAGTAAAACATAGAGTGAAATGCAATACATGGTGCTTGAAAGTTCGGAATCATGCATGATTCTCTTGTTATTCGTGTAGAAGCTGACACAAATCACAAAAGTGCAAGATTTTTGTTCACACCTTTTGTCATAAAATGCATGATTTCACAACAACAATGCCATCATTTGGCAGACACATACCATTCATTTTTTGCGTAAGATAATTCCATATCCATTACCGTTTGAATGATCAAAATCGGTAAAATACTTTTTGAGATATATGAAAAAATGTAGGGGGTGACTTACTTTTTGTAAGTAGTGTATATTGAAAGGGTTCCGATAAAGAACATCCCTAGATCTTGACGTAATTACATTTTGACCGTTTTGGGGCATGTTAATGTATATTGAGATGAAGAGATGAACTGGGCGTATAGGGGCACCTGTACCCAAATTTTTGCCCGAATATGATTCGATTTTGTTTAAATATATGTTATGATTTGGGCCTAATATGATACGAGTTTGCCCGAATACGATTTGTTTTTGCCCGAATTCTACATGGTTAATTTGCCCAAATGTTTGGTGCTCAGATTTGCCCGAATATGGCAGCCCCTAGCCCCTCCCGCCTCCTACGCCTATGAATACAAAGAAGAATTGCAAATGGCAGTTCACACAATGTAACACACGTGAAAATAAACACCGTAACACCTGTAACGATCCAGACGTGATCAATATGAAATGGGTTGAGTTTAGATAAAAGAAATAAGAGCTACATCTAGCACCTGCCCATTATCTAGTAAAGTAGAGTATTCTCAAAATCTACACGAACTTTTTAAGTAAAGTTGGTGAGTGGAAGAAAAGAGCATTTCGTGTGGCGTAACACCCGTAACAGGGACATTAACAAAGGCTGATATTAAAGAGCTGAATATACAACATAATGTTGCTCTCTTTTCGGACTTTTAAGTGGGTCCCAATCCCGTCCCAATACAACCTTTAGACCAATCACCTAATATTTACCTTTAGGTGATGATTCACCTGATGACGTCCCCCGAAGGGTCCCTCAGCGGCGAAGCATCAGCCGCAGGCGTCGACAAAGCGACTTTCGATCTCGAGCGCGATGACCGATTACTCCCGCCTGGGTGCTATGTCAAGGAGCTCTATGACCTCTGGGTGTACATCAAGGAGAACATCGACCCCAACCCTGTCGTCATCGACACCGAAGATCTCTTGGCCAATCCGAAGGCGACACTGTCGGCCTACTGCGCCGCCGTTGGCCTACCCTTCCACGATAGCATGCTTCAATGGGACGCCTCTCGGTCGAATAAGATAAGGGCTTGCAGCGACAACCTTCGAGAGAAATTCGGCTGTTGGTTTGATATGGCGATGAAGAGTACTAGTACATGCTTTCGCCCATCGAGTGAGTTACCACCTCGAGACCAAATTACACCCGACGTGATCCGGCTGGCGGAAGGAGTCATGAAGTATTATAACGCGATGTACGAGACTAGGCTCAAAGTTTAGAACCAGAGTGACTTGAATGAGGGCCGACATTAAGACTAACACGTTATCAGACACGTCGTCTCCATACAGCAACTGCCATAGATCTTCATCAGGCACATCATCTATCTTTTTCATCAGGCGGTGTTGCCAATTCCGCGTATTTCCCACGGAATTGGGTTTGATTTACCACGAGCCGCGGGAAGATTTCGTGGTCGCGGGGAACTTATATTGGGTTTGTTTTCGGGTGTTCCGTTTTTCTTTTTCGTGAAAAAAAAGTACATAACAGAATGGGCGCGAGCTGACACGGACGCGTATTTCGTGTCGATCGATGATATTCCATCGCTCGCAAGGTATTTTTTCCGAGTCCGCTTGTTTTTGCATGAAGTCGCTCATTGTGTTTCCGCGGGGTTATGTGTATTCGGGGGGGGGGGAGGGTGGGTCCGAGACCATTGGTTTAGACTTTGGAATCGAGACCGATAGAAAGTGGACCCGAGACTGGTAATAAGTGGAAAGTAGACCCGAGACCGACAAATAGTGGACCTTTCTTAAATTGGGTGGGGGGGGGGGGGGGTTCGTACGCACCCAACGCACCCCTGGCTACGTGCCTGTGTTGCTCTTTTTATGATAGGGTCCCAATACAACTTTAAGACAAATTATCTATAATTTTCCTCTAGGTGATTGTTCACATGATGACGTCTTCAGAAGGCTCCCTCAGTGGCGAAGCATCAGCCGCAGGCGTCGACAAAGAGACTTTCGATCTCGGGCGCGATGACCGATTCCTCCCGCCTGGGTGCTATGTCAAGGAGCTCTATGACCTCTGGGTGTTCATCAAGGAGAACATCGACCCAGACCCTGTCGTCATCGACACCGAAGATCTCCTGGCCAATCCGAAGGCGACACTGTCGGCCTACTGCGCCGCCGTTGGCCTACCCTTCCATGATGACATGCTTCAGTGGGACGCATCTGGGTCAAATAAGATAAAGGCGTGTAGCGAAGATCTTCTTGAGAAATTAACATGTTGGTTTGGATCGGCGATGAAGAGCACATGCATTCGCCCATCGAGTGAGCTACCACCTCGCGACCAAATTACACCC
This sequence comes from Echinarachnius parma, assembly GCA_037951105.1. Classification (NCBI taxonomy): domain Eukaryota; kingdom Metazoa; phylum Echinodermata; class Echinoidea; order Clypeasteroida; family Echinarachniidae; genus Echinarachnius; species Echinarachnius parma. Next base: position 130,114 of record JBAMJV010012908.1, read on the forward strand.
GACGTGATCCGCCTGGCGGAAGGGGTCATGAAGTATTATAACGAGATGTACGAGACTAGGCTCAAAGTTTAGAGACAAAATGAGGGCCGTAGAGACACTCTATGGACAAATTCGTACAACAGATCTTTGATGGCCACTTCTTACAATCGAAATATATTTAGTTCGCATACATGTTTAACCATCTTTGTCACTTTTTGTGGCTTAATTATTTGTATTCTAAATATTCTGTATTTTCCGATATTTTTGTTTGTGAATTATTGTTGAAACCTTTCCGTTGTATTGATATCAACCTATACTAAACAGTCAACATTTTGTCTTAATTAGTATAATATGTGTAAAACGCCTTCTCTCCTGCATGCATAAATTTGACCAATTTGCCAATATTTACAAGTCGATATATTTTTGCTCGGTTGACTGTCTACTCAAGCTTTTTCTTATAACGACGGCCTTCTACTTTACTGCTTCATTTGTTTTGTTTATATACGTAATGGCCCAGCCTATTTACGTTAACTTATCTAATATCTATACTTATCTTGATTATATATCATGTTTTTGCATACCAGCATTGAATGCATATAATGTAATGTATGTTCTATATCATTGTCCATTTTAGTTGTAACTGATTTGTTTATTGATTGCACCCATTGCGTCCATCGTGCACCTTCACTTTTGGTAACCATTAAAGTGACATCTTATCTGAAAATCTGCCTTGTCAGACGTGCCTGATTGTTCCTTGGTAATAATGATAATATTGATAATAATAATTGTAATGAATAATTTAGTGACCGGCTACATCAAAACCCATCACTTGTTTGAAAAATCTAATTTCAGAATGATTTATTTATCATTTTAAAGGCTTATTCATCAGCTTTGATTTGACATGTATTTCCATTAATTTGGATAATATTTGGTAGAGTTATGAAAATTTGTCTATAATAATAATAAGTTAATAGTTGAAACTGAGATATTCACGTTTCAAATAATTATGTTTTCAATTATCACGTCTATTAAAACCTGCATAATTGTTTTACAAAATCGTAAATAACTTTGCACTGGATTAATATTTCAAGTAGAAATACAATGGGTAGAAAATGATTAGCTACGTACGTTCTATAATTAACAGAGCTAAAAGTGTGCGAAAGTTTATGCAAATTAGGGTGGCTATTTTAAAGAACTATGATTTTTTATATTTTATCCGTACATAAATATGTAATTATCTCTCCCTATGTTGTCAACGATTATGATTCAACTATTTTTGAAGTGACTAACTGGCTTCATGAAGTCATAATTTAAATACCGTATGCAAATTACTGGCCCACAATGTGTATTACAGGGATTGTTGAGTATTGGTTAAACTTCACTTTAGTAACCAAAACCTGCACCATTACGGTACAAAGTAATAGTTATAACTTCACCATGCTAGAAAAGTATACATAATTACAAACGACTAAGTAAAACCCCTGTTATCATTCAAAAAGAGCCGTTACAACTCAAGATGGCGCTATTTTAAAAAAAATGGTTTTAGCCTTTTTTCATGCAAAATTGTGCATTTAATGTTTGTTAAAAATAATGATTCAATAGAGATATCATCAACGACTTTTTAAAAACCTATTCAGATTTTTTTCAAAGTAGTCTTCGAGCATTTTTAATTTTTTTCCTAAAAAGTCTAAATATCGCCCGGTGATTGCCGGTGAAGAACATTTTGAATACAAATATATTTATGGATATTTCAGCCGTTTCTGAACCGATTTTGATCAAATTAATTTTATTCTGTCATTAAAATTGTATGTTCTTTCGAATTTGACAGTCAGTTTTTCATTATCTCACAAAAAAATATCGGGGGCACTTCGGGAAATACCAATACTCAACACTACCTTTAATCATATTTTCACATTATAGATAAATAATGACCAGTTTTGAATTTCCACCCCCTGAAATAAAACATTGATTTATGACAAGCAAGCTTCACAGAATTTATTCAACTATGACAACAACAACAAAATTGCCCTTGTTATTATACAATTTACATTTCCAAACAAAAATAGGGCATGCCAATGATTATAAAACAATCACCTTAAAGGTAATTTCTGTAATATCTATTTGCACAAGGAACATGAAGAACTTTGAACCTTCTCGGCAATAATGCTAACAAATCGAGGCAAGGACATTAAACTCAGAGGGTCAAAGTCCCCAAAGTATAATATTGTGCTATAATAAGGCTAGGCAAAAATATGTGCATATATTGCAAACGATCGAGACTGAGTTTTAAAAGACAAGCAGCAAAATGAACCAAGTCCAAATCGAAGCAAAAGGCCACAGCAAGGTCCTTGAGAGCGAAACGTCTTCCTCTGGGGTCGGAACTCGCACTATCCTCTGGTGTGCCCCGAGATCCGCATCGACCGCCTTAACCAAGTGCATCAGCGAAATCGACGATGACAGCGAGACTTGGTTCGAACCTTACAACTTCTGCCACCTAGCACTTGTTCAATGTCGGTTTCACACGAACGGCAAACTAGAACTCCCCATGATTTTCGAGGGAAACGGGGAGGCTTTCAAAACGGCGAAGCAGCTGATGGATGATCTCACCAATGGGTCGAACTGCGTGCCGGAACGACTTGCGTAAGTGATTATATTGATTGCCGACGACGACAACTAAGATGATGATAATGGTGATGATGATGATGAATAATTACTTAGTTATGGTGATGATGATGATGATGATAGTGATATACATGTTTGATAATGATAATGATGCAGCTGATGCTGCTGCTGTTGATGATGAAGATGCTGCTGCTGATGATGATGATGTAGCTGCTGCTTATATGATGATGTTGCTGCTGCTGCTGCTGCTGATGTAAGTTGCGGATGCTGCTGCTGATGTTGATGCTGCTGTTGTTGCTGCTGGTGATGATGATGCTGCTGCTGTTGATGATGCTGTTGCTGCTGCTGATGATGATTCTGCTGCTGCTGATGATGCTCATTACTTGGCCATACAATGTCCATTTGACTTGAAATTGTCACACAATACCCTGTGGACATTATGAGATAACAATATACATTGCATCAACCATTCATCACTTGTTGCAATTGTCGACAAAGTTACTACTGTAGATCCCTTTAACGTGATACTTCCGCACGATACTCAAAACTACGCATTTCATCAACCACCACTTTTTGCACATGCCGACAAAAGTTAATAGATATCTTCAATTTTAGTCATTACTGATAGTCATTTTAGCGATTACTGGTCTGATCAAATTATGATAATTTAAGATAATATTAGAGATAATAATGAATATCTTACAATGATAATCATAATGTGCGTGATATTTCTGACATATTCAGGTATACCACAGGACAACGCAGCCTAGAGGGTGCAACAGACAAGCACGTCTTCGTGAAAGACATTGCTGCTAGTATGGGTGAGGGCTACCGACATCTGCTCCCCAAGGGATACAAGCACACCTTTCTGATCCGGAACCCACTTCGGACCCTCTACTCCTATCGGAAGGTAAACAATAACCAGCTCACACAATGAAAACACGTGACCATAAACACCGTAACACCTGTAACTCTCAAGAAGAGATCATTATGAAATGGGTGATTTCAGATGAGATGAATAAGAGCTGCATTTAACAAATGCCTATTAACTAATAAACTAGAACATTCTCAAAATCTACTCAAATTTTTTGAATTAAAGTTGATGAGTGGAAGAACAAATAATGTGACGTAACACCAGTAACAGGGACATTAACAAAGGCTGATATTAAACGGATGAATACAACTTAGTTATGCTGATTTTTCTGACATAAAAGGAGGTTCCAATACAACCATTAGACAAATTATCTATCATGTTCCTTGTAGGTGATTGTTCACATGATGACGTCCCCAGATGGGTCCCTCAGTGGCGAAGCATCAGCCGCAGCCGTCGACGGACAGACTTTCGATCTCGGGCGCGATGACCGATTCCTCCCGCCTGGGTGCCATGTCAAGGAGCTCTATGACCTATGGGTGTACATCAAGGAGAACATCGACGCCAACCCTGTCGTCATCGACACCGAAGATCTTCTGGCCAATCCGAAGGCGATTCTGTCGGCGTACTGCGCCGCAGTTGGCCCTACCCTTCCATGATGACATGCTTCAATGGGACGCCTCTGGGTCGAATAAGATGAAGGCGTGCAGCGACGATCTTCTTGAGAAATTCACCTGTTGGTTTGGATCGGCGATGAAGAGCACATGTTTTCGTCCATCTAGTGAGCTACCACCTCGCGACCAAATCACACCCCGACGTGATCGGGCTGGCGGAAGGGGTCCTGAAGTATTATAACGAGATGTACGAGACTAGGCTCAAAGTTTTAGAGACAAAATTAGGAGGGCTGTAAAAAGGACACGGAAGATCCATCCAACAGATCTTTGATGGCCACTTACATTGAAAATATATATAGGTTGCATGTCATGTGTATCACCATTTGTGGTTTAATATTATTATGTGTATTCTAAATATTTGCGATCGTTTGGTTTGTGAAAAATTGTTGAACTTTTCCGTAGATTTGATATCAACCTACACTAAACAGTCAACCTTCTGTCTCATATATTTACGTGTACAACGCCCTCTATCCTGCGTGCATAATTTTGACTAATTTGCTAATTTACAACTCAATATATTTTTCTTCGGTTGACCGTCTACTCAAGCTTTCGCTATAGTTATGTAAAAATTTTAATTTTGCCCCTGGGAACAATGTTCGACTTTGGTAGGCAATAACTGCAAAGCAGAGGGGATAAATAGGGTCTTTGGCCGGAGCTGCCGAGCTGAGTGAGAAGCAGGATCTTGGGAGCTAACCAGCATTTCCTGTAGGCAGTGGCGTAGCGTGGTCGGACTGATTGGGGGGGGCACGAACATTATTAGGGGGGCACACCTTATGTATTTCTTTGTTTTTTTCAAAAAATGTCCCCTTATGTTTTCTATTGTTTTTTCGAAATTATTGGGGGGGCACGTGCCCCCCCCCCCCCCCCCCCCCCCCCGTAGCTACGCCACTGCCTATAGGTCTAAAGAGCTGCTATTGTTTTAAAGTATTAGTCTGTAGAGTGGCGGCTATGTTTTTACTTCCTGAGAGCGGGTATCGTTAAATGATTACATATCCGCTACGAGTATCAAATTCGTGTTCATTTCATGATCACGTTAATCGAATGTATACAATTAGTATGCATATACTGCTTGTACACAAACAAGTGGGTACGTTTGATTGGGTACGTGATTGTGAACACAGTGTACCAGAATGATGTGGGAGCTAGATATATACAGGGTACCCCCCCCCCCCCCCCCCCCCCCCTCAAAAAAAAAAAAAAAAGGAACGGAGCATCCCAAAAATATAGTAACATAATGGTTCCCTTATTACAATATTGAAATAAAAATGGGGTCACGCGCCCCATAAAAGTATTTTTAAAGAGCTTATGTTTTGACTGTTTACTCAAAATGCATACAATAGGCTATATAAACCCCCAATCAAGTTGTAAAGGGTATAAGATCTTGGCCCCGTTGCAGAAAGAGATACAATCGATTGTAAGTTACGATTGATTGTAAGTCAGCAACTTTGCGCGTTTCAAACCAATCAGATTCGCGCATCTAGAACACATGATCTGACTTACAATTAATTGTAACTGACAATCAATTGTATCTCTTTCTGCAACGGGACCCTTGACATACATTTTAACTGTTTTGGGGCATGTTAATGTATGTGAGTAGAATTACAAACATGGGCGTAAGGGCGCCTTTTCCTCAATTTTTGCCCAAACATGATACGAATTCGTCTGAATATTTGATATGATTTGCGCCAAATATTATGATATGAGTTTGCCCGATTACGATATATTTTGCCCGAATTGTACATGCTTTTGTCCAAATGTTTGGTGCTCTTTGCCCGACTATCGCAGTTTTAAAAAACTCCAGAGGGGTTGCATCCCGTAGCCCCCCCCCCCCCCCCTCCCGCCGCCTCCCTTGCATATGACTACAAAGAATTGCAAATGGCAGCTCACACAATGAAAACACGTGACCATAAAC